>LJPK01001672.1:0-10725 GCA_001430945.1 Amauroascus niger
GCTTCTGAAATTTAATAATAATTGTAGTCTATAATTTTATTTATTTTAAATGTTCAGAATTTAAAAAAAATTCAGATATTAATGATTCAATTTTCTTACTGAATGAAGTATTTTTAAATTCTTTTCATTCAGTAGGTGAATGGTATTTGTAGATCAACCGCCAGCTGGCGAGATGACCAGGCAGCAAAATATCCGGTTATCATAGAGTTCTTTGCCGTCCTTATCAAATAGGCTCAGCTTCCCAACTGGCTGGACCTCAAAAGTTGATTTGTTCTCCTGCTGACCTATGCCGGATAGTTGACTGCTGGAGCGCGACCATTTAGATGCCTGCGTGCCTTTAGCAGGAGATCTGCGTTTTCGGCTGGTCTGCTTAGTGCTAGTACTTGGATGAAGCTGAGTGAATGATCGCGACTGAGGGTCGTTGGAGTGAGACTGGTGCAAGGAGGATTTGGCGCTGGGGGATGTGCTTTTAAAGGTGTGGCGCTTCTCGAAGGTCAATCTGTTTTGAAGTGTGGCAATATCTGTGATGTCATGGTATCCGACAATCTCTGCGACTCCCTTTACACCCCTTTCATGAGTCAGGTTGAGAAGATCCTTTTCGCTTGCCCGCTTGTCTGATGCCCATGAGAACTTGGCCATGCCTTGCACCTTGTCATCAACATTCGCGAGAAAGCAGGCTGTCCCCCAACACACAATGGCATTTTGATAGCTAAGCGGCTTCGGGTTCAGCTGCCAACTATCTCTCCACTCCCAATGCTCTTGATAGTGATTGTCTTGGCACCACTACCATTCTGCATTATGAAGGTATCCAGTCCCAGCTCCTCGTCAGTCATCATTGTGTAGCCCACAATCATCTGAAAAAAGCATTTCAGGTCTTCATTGACATCAAAAGAACCTGAGCTGAAAGGACCCAAGCAATCAAACATCCACACTTCTGCCTTGGTTCCACAGACAGCAAACACATGGACAAATCAATGTGTTGGCTGGGCTTTGAAGACCTCCCACACATACTGTGTCATTTGCAGCAGTGCACTTTTGCTCCTGATCTTTTCTTCAGGCTTTTTCAGCTCGCCAACCACCCAGATATCCTTCCAGTTGTGCTTTCCACTGATGTCACTCACGTTTCGGTCCCTGAGGAGGAGATCAATCTGTTGGTCCGCGTCCAAGCCAGTGAGATCGCTCTTGCTTGCTGTGGTGAAGTAGACACTTGGTGCATCTGGCATGAACTCATTCTGGAATCCAAACCACCAGTCGAGGGCATCTTTCTGCGTTGGCAGGTCAGGGAAGCCAGGCCACCCACTGTCATCTTCAGAGCCAAGCGCGCGACGAGCTGCATCGTCTGCCCGGGTGTTCCAGTCTTTTCCTTTGAAGTACTTTTCAAAAAAACCCTCAACATCCCGGTGTGTACAGTTCTCAATTTCTTGAAAGAGCCTTCCTTCCACCAGCTCTCGCGTCTGCTCTGACCCTCTCTGCGATGATGATGTAGATCTGAATGGCGTGCCATCAAACGACGGGGGAATGCTCGGCGGGGGGGTTGCTCTAGAGACGGTGGCAATGAGGTTGAGGACGGCTTTCCATATTTCGATGTCGGGGGCCTCCTGGATGACAAGCTGGACTAGTGGCCAATAATCAGCGTGATTGAAGTGGCCTCGTTGAAGACTCTTGAACAAATCTGCTAGATCAGAAGCCACATTTTGACTGAACTCTTTCGATTGAATATTGTCTGCCACCTCCTCTGCTTGCAGTATAGAGAGGAGTCTTATCACTGCCCTTTTATAAGTGTGGTTCCACCGTCAAAGGCACCATCAAAGGGCGATATTCGTGGCTGCTCCGCTCGGAGCAAGTCCCGTACACGGTCAAGCGAGTCACTTAAGGGGTTTTTGTGATGCTAGCAATTTCACCTTGCAATAGTTCCGCCATAGGCTTCAAAACGCCCAAGCCTGAGACTGAGTTGATTCGGGCCATGTTGACTGTTTATGGGTGCTCGTTCTTTCACAAGAACAAGACAAATCATGTGAGTATTCGGCCCGACGATAATCCGGTGTCTTTTGGAACGAGCTGCTGGTAAGGCAACAACGAATCGAACAAGGATTGGCAAAGAAAGAATTCTGTCAGTTGACGCTTATCAACAGAAGGCAGCCAACCAAATGGCTTTGTAAGAAGGGAAGAGTCGCGTTCAGCCAAGAGTTGCAGTTTGCTAAAGTGGCTGGCAGACTTTATTGGAGAACTTGTACAGATCCGGCTCGGAAAATCAACCGGAGACCTCTGGCGCAGCCTTACCGGCCTCGGAATGAGATTAGAGTCTCGGCACATCAACAGCTATTTTCCAAGACCCAGTTCTGCTTTACTTGTATGCATTCCAGTATGATTCCCGAGAAAGATATGAACAAAACTCGGCAGAGGACTGCATCCACCATATTTCCTGCTTGCGCCTTGTTTCAGCCGCTCGCCCAAGCTTGCACATTGCACATCCGCCCAGACCCTCCAGCCCCTTCCCAACACAGTCACTCCGGAGCCTCCCACAACCTCGAAACTTCCTGGCGACTAATAGTTCTTGGCCCCACGGGGGCAACTCAGACGGTACTTTTGGGGGTATATACTGGAATCGGAGTGTCGTTTCTGCCTCCTCTTCCCAGTCGCCGCCAAGGGCGCAGGAGTTAACGGGAGGATGGTGGAAGATTTGCCTTGGTGAGTTTGCTTGCTGCGTTATGAAGCAACCCAGACTTAGGCTGCATGGTTCTTTCTAACCTGCCATCAACATACCCCATATTACTTTGTTCCAAACTAACAATATCGCGTTCCAGTTCCCAGAGTACTCCCTTTTCACGAGAAGGAGAGTTTGGGGGAGCTAGTAGCTTAGGGTGCCCGGAATCCTTCATGCTAGTGTGCATCTGTGCCTCCGGCAAACGGTAATATTCAGTTGGCGGAGGGGTCTCCACTCCGTACGCGTGTGTGCAGGCGGGGGAGGAGTCAGTCTTCGATGCCCCGCCATCTTCCTCCAGGTACTCCTTTTTTTCCTGTTCTTGCTTTTCGTGCCGGGAGTTCTCGAATATGATGCTCTTTTTCCGTCGTTTTGCGTTGGCTTGGCGGTAAGTTTCAGTTAGCGGCGAACAGAACAATCCTTGGACTCGCCAAAAGGGGAATACAGGTGTACACACACGCTCTGCTGGACATCTTTTCTTTTTTTGGTGCCTCCTGTGGATTGAGGAGCGCTTTTTCTGAGCAAGGACCGCTCTGAAAGTTCCTTTTTTTGCTCATTCCTGTTCCGTGGGCTTCGGCTGGCATCAGTGCCTGGTTTCCAGGGGGGTTAGCTGGGGGGAGTTAAAGCTAAGGTGGGGGCCAATTGGTGTTTGACGATCAAGGGAAAGGAGGATGAAAGAGGATTACTTTGTCAGGTTGCCTGCTTAAAGCTCTTTTCACCACAGAACCTATCGAGGTTTTGGCGGCTCCTGCGGTTTTGGGACTCCTGTGGTTTCGTATGCGCCTCGGGCCATTTCGATGAAGAGTGAAAATAGGAGCGTTGTGTATGAATGTCCAGAAGAGCAGCGCCTCTTTATCTTCTTCAAGGAGCTATGAATACTTCGAAGTACTCTGGGTGCCAGCCAATGACGAAGTTGGCTTGCAGCCAGCTGCAGCCTGGCGGTTATGTCCAGGATGACAACCACAACATGCAGCCTGAGAAAAGGTCAAGAAGGAACTCAATTTCAACCAAAAGAGATTCTCGAGCCTGCACAGAATATTTTCCAGGCTCCTGAACTTGTTAGTATCTAAATCATATCAGATTCTCTGTTGATATAGGCTATGGCGCGCTATCTTGATCCAGAAGAAATTATCCCCAGTGTTGACCCTGCGCTTGGAGTAGGGGTGATAGATGGCGAGGCTGTCGCCAGAGCGATTGATCGTGCGAGCTTGACTGAGTTTAAGAAAGTCCCATTCAAGGCGTGGGTTTCGTGGGCGTCCTCGAGCAAGAATCGCGTGGTGGAATCATTCTTACGGTATCACGATAAGCTCACATATTCCCTCAGTTCACGTCTTCAAAAATGTTCAAAGGCAGAAGAAGAGAGCCTCTGTCTTTTACTGGCAGGGAATCCTAACTCTCTTTTGACATTTCCTAGCTAACATTTGTGTAAGGCAAAGGCTAATGTGAACCCATTTGCACGGTCGGTGATAGCTAGCAGCACCCACCTGCAATATAGCTGTAATCTTAACGTTACCTTCATCACTGCTCCTCTTGCCGAGTTCCACCGTCATTCAGCCTCCGGATCCGCCGAAGTCTACACAATTATCGAACAACGTTTTCGGCGCACCTACCACGGAAGCCGTGAGATCGATGACACTGTGAATTTCCGAACTGATACCTCACTTTTCCACGGGATCACTAGCATGCCTCCTGATTCACTAGCTGCTGAAATGACCGAGGATGACCTGAGGCTCTGTCGTAGGGCTCTTGCGTCCGCGTGCTTGGGCAAGGATGGATGGGCATCTATGGCTCAATCTTCGTCTTACATAAGTGAAGACGTTGCTGAGTGTCTTTATTTGGGCACAAAATACGGTCCAGCTCTTGTCGAGCTCGCTCTGGTAAGCCAGTTCATACCTCTCTTCATTATCCCCTAACAGTTTTTATAGTGCCTGAATGAACGACGAAACTTTCATAGCGCGGCTGCTGTTTTCATTGGTCTGAAGAATGGCAGTTACGACGGCATCCCTCCCACGCTTCTAGAAATGTTCGACTACACGGACAATTACAAGAGATACCGCGAAGAAATAAGAAAGGGTCCTGCTGTACCATTTGTAGTTCCCTCTCGCAGGGCACTCATATCAGCAGAAGCATTTGAGCAGATAGGACGTCCTCGTCAGGAGCAGGCGTTGATACTACCCACTGATGACCTCCTCTCATTCAGGTCATATACATATGCACGGCGCGGCTGGGGCGTTTTGGGGCGTTGGGTCGGGCCTTTTTTCCGAGATTGTCTTTGTCTTTAGACCCTGATATACTTAGTTTTACCCTAAAGGAGTAGATTGAGACCTGGCTGCAATCATATAAGCTGGGATGATGCTAATTTGAGGTTCGTTGTACGTTGCTGTCGTGGATAGTAGTATTTTTCAAATGGCTGTACAATAAAGAGGTGGGGTAAATTGCAAACCCAAAAAGCTACCACACCACCAGAGTTCCTCGTCCTAACAACACTGAGTTGCCCATATTTCAGAATATCCTGAGGGTATCGGTAGTGTAACCAGCGGTGACAGTGCAGTAATTTGTTTCGCTATAGCAGTGCTGACAGGGCTGTGGTAGGGCATCAAACACGTAGGAAAGGCTAGGCACCCGCACAAGAAACCAAATTAAAATTGCATGGTGATGGCTTTAAATGCTTGCCCATGCTTGGTCAGAACGCATTACTTATATCTGAATATTCCCATTTACACATATCCTCTGATCCGATGCCACCCCTCCCGCCGAAATCAAGGGCACATGACACCATGGCAAAGCGCTCTGCGGTGAAGGTGGGGCAACGCCGCCCCTCCACGCTCGAAACCCATTTCAGGTGAAAATCAATA
The DNA here is from genome assembly GCA_001430945.1 of Amauroascus niger. Lineage (NCBI taxonomy): Eukaryota > Fungi > Ascomycota > Eurotiomycetes > Onygenales > Onygenaceae > Amauroascus > Amauroascus niger. The sequence goes on from LJPK01001672.1 coordinate 5,557, forward strand.
CACCCGTGCATCATCTCATCGATTCCCGATTAAAAACCTTCCATCTACTCTCGAATATCCTTTAGTGCGAGCGTCGATGAAGATCGCAGAGCTTCAAGAGCTGGTTGGGGCTTGTAAAGACGAGCTGGTACAGCTTGTCAAGGACTGCGCCGATCTGAGTCAGTTGCAAGATATTGCGTCATGCACGAGAATCATTCCCGCCGAAAAGATCAAAAACATCAAGGAAGCATTGGGAGCGTTGGGAGCGGAGGTAAGAGGTATGTATTCCTACATATCTAGACATTCTCTGATTTGGACGATAGAACTTGCCGAACAACCACGTCGTAAGATACAGCGACAACCGTACGATGCTCAGCATTCCCTCTCCAACATACCTCGTACGACTTCGACTTACGGACGACGAAGCAGACATCTCTTATAGCCGGGAGCCTCAGTCGGCGCGAACAAAGCTTGAGTTTGATAGGGTCTACCTTTTAGACCGGAATGCATGGGTTAGAGCGAAGATATATGTGCTTAAAATTTTCTGAGGGCATGTACCTGTGGTAGGGGCTAGCTAAATCCATCCAGGGCCGTCTCCCAGCTAAACTTGTCGCATGATTCATGGAACCAGTGACCTTCTTCTTCCCATCCAACTGAGCCTAATCTTCCACCCAGCAGGGCATCGTCTGCCTGCGTGTCCTTGCCGGCGTCTTCGATAAGTCCGCAATCAGGCACCAGATGTAAACCGTGCGTCAGGGCTTGATTATCTGGCCCGGCTTCGTTCGAGGGTACCCCATTCAATGGCAACTGTAGGTTCGAAGACAATATGGGATCCTGCATCGTGGCTGCCCCCGTGGGAGGAAATTTCAGTGTCTGCAGGAACCCCACTTCAAATAGTTTAGAGCCTCGCGGTATTGTCTTTACGGCGGATAAATCAACATTGAGGATTTCGGCGGCGAATCCGGGTAGAAGTTTAATATGCTGCTCTGAAAGATGTAGAAGCATTGGTACCTTCAGGCTTGTACTGCAATGAGGGCAAGTACTTGGATTCAGCTTGTCATACACCAGAGGGTGAGCTCTCTTAATATGTTTGTTGAGGTTGTACGATCGAGCGCATTCTTGAGGACAAACAGGGCATCGAAGTCGGTCCTGTTCTGGCGTGCTAGTGCTGACCTGTTGCTGCATTGGAGTTGCCGGCTGATGATTTGTGGCTGCAGTCAGAGCGTCAATGGTTGAGTGTTGCCGTGAGTTCACTACTATCAACTCGTCGATAGTAGAGAGCAGTCGGAGGTTAGTTGTTGTCAACTTGTCGATGGTAGCATTGTTCTGGGAGACGGTCTTTGTTAACCCCGCGATACTGGATCGGTGTTGAGCGATCAACACTTTAAGGTGAGCGAAGGTATCCCGCGTTGAGGTGGTATCTTTTGATGTATCAATTCTGCGTCGTTTCAACGACCGTGCAGGCGGTGGCATTGTGAGAGCTGAAGGGTATAAGTCTCCGTTGCGGCAGTGAATATAATATCAAAGGCATTGAGCAAGGTGGAAATGCGGAGAAGGGCCAAAGCATTATAAACTATCTCGATGACCATGGTACGCTTACTAGAGAAATGCCGTTCTGAGAACCCATGTCTAAATGATGGTTTCCGGAAATACAATCCGCTTTGGCAAAAGAGAGCTAGACAAGGATGTTAAAAAGCAATGGCTGGCTGGATCTTCAAGGAGCGACGAAAAGTACCTCAATTGTTACGCGAGCGGATAACCCTTCGAGTCAGCAATCACCAGGTTCACACTACAGTTGGGTCACTGGTAGAGAGAAGCGAGTATTTCTCAGCTTTGTTTTCTGGGAGATGGCCGGTGGGCAAAGAGATAGCAGGACATTTTGCCTCAAGGAAGAGGTTTGGAAGAAGTTTGGCGCTATTGAAAGATTATCTTGCGATGATGGAACGATACAATCGCTAAGCTCTTCGCGTATTTTACAGTTGAGCTGTCCAGGGCGAGAATAGAACTAATGGAGACCCACCGTGAACCTCTGGAACTCTTAGCAGGAAAGCGAGCCGCCCCGCATGATTTCCGCCGTCTGTGCATGGGCCGCACTGCGGAGAAGCCAACGAGTTCCCCACCCAGCCGCCTTTATCACTCGACGCCTCAGACTGTCCGGGCCGCATTCATCCGAAACTCTAATTCAAGCTCAACCAAAGCTCTTGGCATGTTTTCAAACGCACCACAACTTCAAAAAGGCACCACCTTGTTAACTCATCGTTCTAATACTTCAGCAGCATCACAGGTGCTGAGCCGGCAAATGGGCGTGTACTTAATACTTTGCCTCATTCTCCACAATTTGACCTCGTCACCCGAAACAGTCCTTCCTTTCATTCCAGCTAGCGATATTTTCCCTTGATCATGGTTGAGCCCGTTAGGCAATCCGTGAAGCGGGTGGATTCGTCCAGATGGCTTATTGGCAGCTTCATCCTTCGTCGCTCGAGCTTTGCTTCTGACACTACCACATGGAAGGATGATGGCGACAATTCGAATTACACGCTCATGGAGGCGCCTACTCCCCGACCACCTACAACCCCTCTGCCACCGAACGATCCCCATATTGCCTTGGTATACGATGCTGGCGATAGCTCTGCAGTATGGTCCATCGGGCATAACGCGTTCTGCAAAGTCAAATTGATCGTTTCGGGTACAACTCCCGAAACCGCCACGCTGGAGTTTCTTCACAGTCAGCAAACAAGGGGATTTGAGGTTCCAAAGATTCTACACTATGTTGAACGCGGCGATCGGTACTACCTGTTTATCAGCAAAATACCCGGTCGGACTCTGATGCAGGCATGGCCCAATCTTAACATGTACTGGAGAGAGTACTATGTGAAAGCTATCGTGGAAATCTGTAAGAATCTTGCAGATTGGAAATGGCACATGCTTGCTGGCGTTGACGGTAAATCCGTACCTGAGGAATACCTCATTAAGGATGGAGCGGCCAAAGACTACAGCCCCATGACGCTACAGAAAGCATGCGAGGAGATAGGCATGGACTGTTCGAACTTTGTATTTTACCACGCCGATCTTGGTCCAGGGAATATCATCGTTGAGAATGACCCAAAAACCGGGGCCATTGGCATCATTGATTGGGAAATAGCGGGTTATTTTCCTCGAGGTTGGATAAGAACCAAGTTTCGAATCTCCTCTGGACTGAACCTTGACGCCGATGTCACCGAGCCTACCTCATGGAGATCTAAAGTCCAAAAATTACTCGGCGACCAAGGGTTTGAAGACTACTCTAAAGCGTGGCAGCTATGGTGGTATTAAAGTTGTATCTACGTGCACGGGAGCGTATTGAGTGTTAGATGAAATAGATTCTTTGGTCTGCTCCTGCTCTCTTATAACAAATGTTGGCATCTCCTTGTAAGCGCCTTGACAACATAGTCCCCCATCCACCACAGGCTCATCCACGGCGTTCGATGCTATTCTTCTATAAGTGAAGGATAGTCAGTAATAGTCAAAATCTCCAGCCCAGTGGAACTTCTACCTTGCGTCGCATTTTGCCCTTAAATTACTTGAGGAAGCGGGCGGTTGCATTTGGTTCCATCCTTGTTCGTTCCTTGGCAATGGGTACTACGCGTGACGTTATTGTACCCACAAGCCGGACAGTTAACTGAATTGACAAGCTCGATGGCCGTGATGGCCGCCATGTTGGAAAACTTTCGTCGTATGGGACTGTATGCTGGATTCTAGATGGTCAAAAAGCCGCTGTCAAGGGAAGCATGGGCTTTGACTTACGCAAGATTTCGGTACCAGAAGGATCGAGGTCAGAAGGTAAGCTCGGGCTTGTGAAGGAGATTTTGAACCAGGAGCTGTTTGAAGAGATTATCATCAGTGGAGGTTTTTCCCCTTTTTATGTTTTTGATCTCACCACATCACTTAAACTCATTTATATGCAGCTTCAATGCACTCTGTTTGCGTGATCCCTGTATGCCTCATTAGTATTTATCATGTGCATGATTCTGTCAACTTATCTCAGTCAGTTCCAATAAGCATGCCGAGGTGCGCAGGTGGTACTCCACCCCACACAATTGTTGCATGGTCGAGATTCGCCCACTTCTAGACTGGCCAATTGGCAAGTGCCACATAAACTCCACCAGGAGGAGAAGCGACGTGGCTGAGCTTTTAAATTTAGTGTCCAGAAGCTGTCGACAGGGGGAAACATTATTTTAACACTGCCAGTTCCTTCCGATCCATGGTCTTTGCCAGTTTCTGGAACCCAAAATATGACAACCAAGCTGATACTTGGCGCTCATGCGATCAATACGCTGATGGAACAGGCCAAAAGGTTTGATGCAATGTCCGTGCATCTCGGGAAATCGGCGGATCTCGCAACAGCTCAAGCTGAGGAGATTGCCAAATGGTCTTCGAAATTAATCAATGCTGTTACCAAGATTCAACATCAGAGTGAGTCAGCAGCTGCAATGTGTTGAGAACACCTACAATATGAAGTTCAGATGCTCAAGAGCCAAAGGGATGCAATCAAATGAAAGATCTTAGATACTGCTGAACTGGAATCATGCCAGACCATAAAGGCCAACTTTAAGTTGATATTTGGACCCCCAAAGGACACTGCATACAAGGGCAGAAGCACCAAGACTGTGGCAGCTGCAAATCACCTCAGGATTAAAATCATCTGCAGTTTGTGTGGAACCAATCCTCATGGTGTGGTTGCCCTCATGATGGCTTACCCAACCAAAATCTGGACTGGATCAAGGCAGGAGGTTTTTGATAGCCTTATTGAGCTAATAAAGGATGAAGAGGCACAGGATTGGTCAGAGAAGATACTTGGCATTATGGATGAACTGGAAAAGGAGATATCAATGGCTGATGAGTTTCAAGAACTCTGCAGTAAGGTCAGCTTCTTGTACATTCTCAGCTTTCACTGACTAGTGAGCAGCAAAGATCTTTCAATCACAGAACTGATGCTGTTGGAGGGTGATTGACTCCCACTGGCCTGTGCAGATCAGCCAAATGGCTTCTGAGATGCCATATGGCTGGTATGCCTTGGGAATGAGTATGTTAACAGATATTACAACTATGAGCAACACTGACATTAAAGTAGCTTAATTGTCAAGTCTGCAACATATGGAACTTTTTGCACCAGAGTTCAATCAAAGTATGTTGTAGCAGGTCGATGCCTGA
>LJPK01001680.1:0-50870 GCA_001430945.1 Amauroascus niger
AGAAAAAAGTCATCAACATCTCTTCACCACAAGAATCTGGATTCAAGTCTTGCTATGAGCATGAATACACCCAGCCAAGAATCAAGAGAAGGAAAGAGTGCCAAGTACAGAAGAGTGATCTATGAAACTCTTCTTGTCACTTGAGACAGCTATATGCGCAAGTAAAAGCTAGGAATAACAGATAAGAGTAAGAATATTTGCAAAAGTTTGCTGGAGAATGAACAGCCTACTCCTGAGAACACATTATTCTGAGATAATACTTTTGAGGACTTTTGTCAATGGCTACAGGGAAAAAATGAGGCAAGGGTTATAAAGGATATAGGTTGATTGATTGTCTCTTTGGCAGAATCTCTTGCGGTTGATGGGGCCAAAGATCTGAGACATCTGGTTGAAAGTGTCAATGAGCAATGGGGCTCTCGAGATCACTGGTAAAGAGATAGTGATGGATCCTCTATTCCCTTCTGTGGACCATGCCCGCAGCTTGATTATGTGGTTGGGTTCGGCCAATCTGCATTCACTGACAACCAGCTGAAGAAGTTCAAGCTGTTTCTCAGTTACAATCCAGACTCCTACAGCTTCTTCTTTCTGGCTATCTACTACATGTACTTCCCCTTTCTAATCTGCAAGGTGAAGGGTACTGCTGCACTTGATGTTGCTGATCAACAGAATGCACACAGCATGACTCTCACTGTGCAGGGCACTGTTGAACTGTTCAGGCTTGTAAAGCATGAAGAAGAGGTTAATTGAGAGATTCTAGTCTTTTCAATCCCACATGACCACAGAACAGTGAGAATATACAGCCATTATGCAGTCATTATGGGAGAGAAGACTGAATATTATCGCCATCTGATACATGCTTTTGATTTTACCATCTTAGATGGCAAAGAAAAGTGGACAGTGTACAGGTTTACAATGAATATATATAAGGAATGGGCCCCAAAACACCTGGAAGCTATTCTCTTGGCTATTGACAAAATATCTCTGGGGATAAATTTTGACAAATCAGACCCTGGGGACTCCCAATCTAATGCCCCATCCTTCATTGACGGGGATAGCCCAGTGAGTTTCGCGAACTCTGCGGAAGTTACACACAATACATCATTTATTCAGCAGACCCTGAAGCGGGCGAGGAAGCAGTAATACCCAAGTCTAGATTTGTGTCATTGAAAGGGGCCGAATCATGCTATCGCTACTGTCTTCAGTGCCTTCCTGCAAATATTTCTCAGCACACACCCTGTGTGAGATGGATGATGTTGTCGGTGTTGATATGGGTATAAGATTTAGAAAGCAAATGTCACCTCAACATGTGGGACTCCATTAATAACCATATATCCGGTGAGGCACTTGTATGAATATGCACAAGAGAAGCCTAGCGGCTGAACGTCAGGGGAGGCACTGCTTCCAGTCTGAACAGATTTGTCATAAATCTGGCAGGCTTGCTCTGACGGCGATTCACCGGTGTGCAGTGGCTTCCTGCGGGGGGAAGAGACTTTGACCTGGTCATCTTTGGCCGCTTGTTGCTTGTGCTTTGGGAACTGTCGCCAGCAGTTGCGTTGGTGTCGACGAACTCGATGCAATCATATTGGCTATCCTCTTGCGCTTGCGAAGACAGATATGCACGTTTGCGCTTGGACACCCCAATGGGAGGGACTGCGTCATTGTCTGGTTGAGCTCTTCCTTCACACGGCATAAAGAGCCCTCGGACTGCTCCCGGGTATCTGAGGGCCCTGCTGTCCTTCCCGAGAAAATTCCCGACCGCGGACTGTCCACCCTGGTCAGGGTACTGTCATCACCTAGACTCAGATCATCATCGGTGATTACAATCGGCTCACTGCACGATGTTTTTCCTGCGGCATATCCGAATAGCGATGGTATTTTCGGGGGGATCAATTCCGGTTGTCTTTGAACAATGGAGACCAAATTGAGGAATCACAGTCATCATAACCTGTCTTAATAACTTACCATATTATTATACAACTGGCTTCTTAAAATATGTACCCCGAAACGCTCTAGAACTTTATCGAATTGTCCAAGTTTGTACCAAGCCATGGAAAGGGGTTGGCAGAATGTTTGAAGAAAACTGATTCTGTGTTTGCTGGTATCTAACACACTATGCCTTCACAAGTAAGGCTCCAGCACTTCAACGGGGTTTGGGGGGTTGTTGCAGTTTAGGGATTCCTGTGATATCATAAGCACCTCGGGGCATTTAGAAAAATGACACAACTGGATGTTTATTGCTGGATGGGCAGGCGGGAATATCATGCCTTTTTATGTTGTCATATAGAGACAGGAAATCTCCTCGATGCAGAAGGACAATTTATGATTCAAGTGCCTAGTAATACCCGTGTCACAATAGTAAGTCCTCTCCAAACCATGTCCCCCGAGTTCCCCCAATTCAGAATCTCCGCCATCATATTTTTGTTCTCACCGGCCCAGAAGTAGCATACATAGCAGAACATTTTTGAGATGTATCAAATTCAAATTGCAGGCTGACTGGGTTCCCAACATGCAATCCACGAAAGATTTGACTCTCAGAAATGCACTGGGAGGGCTCGGCAGCCGCCACTGCCCTGGAAGGTCAATCCCCGCCCACTTGGATCAAGCACATCACTCCCATGGTTGCATCTGATGAGCCCCCAGACCATCTCTACTAAACTTCCATGCAGACCTCACCTACACCATGCTGAGATAAGGGAAGTCCATGGATGAGAATATGCAGCGTAATGCATTGTGAAGCTCTCGGCCTTGTCGAATGGACGCAGATTATAGCACCAGTTCGGCAGCAAAAGCTTGCTATGCTGTTGTTCCCTTCCTGCTCGGCTGTTGCTCCGTGACCAGCGCGCCAGGTGATCATGAATCAAGCTTGCGTTGCTTGAAATGATCTAAACAATGCCGATATTGTCATCCTGATAAGTGAAGTGTCAGGCTCTGCTTGGATTACGACAGGTGCTGGATGCCAGCGTGTTTAATAATACCCACTCATTGTGGGAGGAAGGAGTTTGTCCCGATCAAAGAACGTAAAATCCATATTAATGAAGATTTTGAAAGAACTCGGGCCTAATGCTCCTGGCTAAAAGGGCATCTAAGGGTAAAATCAATTCATGAAGGACCGAATCCGCATCCCTAAATTCCATCATGCCCTCCATTCCGTTCCAAGCCACCCAGGAAAATCCCCAGAGGACTCTGCCTTCCGGAGAGGACAGCACCCCCAACTTAGAAACCATGAAATAATCCACAAATTGTTTCTTCAACTCATTATCGGCCATCCTGATATTAGCTTGACTGTGATTGCACTCAGAGTCCGCCAGCAAGTTGACTGAACTGATTTAAACCACTCAAGTTGTTCAGGCATTCGTGAGAGAGGTAGTCACCAGAGTGCAGTTCCTAAATCCAGGGCCGAAATTTCTCGAAGCTCTCCAATGTCGAGGAAGTCGGGATGTACCGGTAATTGAGAAACCAACGCAGAAGGAAGAATTTTTTGAGCATAAGACGTGATTTCCCAGCGGATATCTGCTCGGTTGTATATATTGATGAAGCCCAAGGCAGCAAAAGATTCGAGCGGGGGTAGTGGAATGGTGATGACCCGCTGAGGCATACCGTGGTTGGAGGGGCAGGGTGGCTCCAAATTCATGTTCATTGGGATTCCCATTGTCGCTCAAGCCTGTAGAACCTTGTTATTATCCATGGTTGGAGGGGGAGGTGAAGGTGTTCTTTCCTTTGCTATGTATTATGGCAGTCCGGCCGATTCCGCAGGGTAGTCTTCCACGCTTGAATAAAAGTAGGATAGGTGGCTATTAGAAGGAGTATGAAGTGAACAATCTCGAGGAGCAAATCCGAGAGGCCCATATGAAACACAACAGCAACTCCCCTCCGTCACAATCCCACCGCCTTGCAACGATATCCTGATTTCTGCGGTTGGAAGGCAGATCACGTCTGAAGCATATCACCCCAGCGATTCTGGCCACCGGGGTTGCGATACCAGAGAGCAACAAGGTCGCTGATTATGAGGCCCCGAGTCTCCTCAGAATGGCGGTCCCGTGGGTAATAATATGCTTTTTGAAGTGTTGGGCGCAGGAGTTGGGCAACATCATCCAAAACCCGCAGGAAAATTCAATGCATATGTTGCATGGATTTCAGCTGCACGAGGACGCCAGAAGCCGGGAAGATATCAGACAGTGGAGAATAGTTTGAATGATTGGCAGCAGCAAATGCTGGAAGGTGTGCTGTTGGACAACGGAAATCGGTACCAGCCACAGGATCCCTGACCACAACAAATGCTCTGTCATAAAACAGTCCAGACGCTACGAGTGACAGCTATCCCAGCCCCTTGTTACCAAGCGCCTCCCACGGTATTAAAGCATAGGCGTCGCCACCTGGGCCACTGGAAGGGGCCTGAACGGGACCTGTGTGATGGCTGCAGTTGTTACCGCCGTGTTTGGGGTCAGGACGTGACATGGCTATCGCGATGGCGGATCCGTTGGGATCAGAAAAGTTGTTTAAGCTCAAAATCATTTCAGGCTTTGGCGCAAGTGACCGAGAAAACAACTAGTGAAGGCCTATGAAAAGCGAGCATGCAAAAAGGAGACAACATCATCTATGAATGATTCCGGTGACGACCACATCTTGGGGGTAAACTCCCAAGCGGACATGCCGCTCGCGCCCCAATAGCACCACAGAAAATCAGCGCCAAACTGTTGATCTGCCATGTCCATGGATTGGAGGTTTCTATTGTGCATCCCCATCCACCAAATGCCCCTGAAGCCTGGCATGGATGTTCTTGGAACTCATCCATTGATCTTTGCCATTGGCTTCCTGGGTTGGGTTTCCATCAAAACGTTTCGCGGATCAAAGAATTGACGCCTGACCCGTTTGGATGTGTTCACCTGGGTATCAGAGAGCAAAGCTTACATTTTAAGTTGTCTTATTCGACAGAAAAGAGAGAATAGGTAGATTCAGCCCGGGAAGGATCAATTATTTGCCAGCAAGGGTCTCAAAGCTATCAAAGCCAAAACATAGACATCTCAATCTCCAATATAGCTATCTCAAAGGCCACTGCACGACTTGGGTTGAGCTCAGCCAGAACCTTCAACAGAACCATCCAGCGGATAACTTATCCTCCATGAAGTTAAAACAAATTAAACTCAAACTTTGAACTTTCTGTTCTCACAATAAACATCTTTGCAAGCTCCAACTCACCATACAGTTCTTTTGCATAGTGTTTCCTGAAGAAATCATCTGGTACTAACAACAAAAGATTCTCATAGTCCAGCTCCTCAACTGATCTGTCTAAATCCATTGTTGCGCGCGCGAAAACAATTGATGCAAATTCGAGGTTGAGCTCAGCTCGTAAACGCACACTCGGAGGCACGGTCCATGTACTAAACATTGAGCCTCTTGTTTCAGAGACAGATGTGATTAACACTGAACTATGTTTATTGGTTAGACCTTTGAGAGATGTTGTTATCTTCATTTGAAACATACAGCAAGTGCTGGCCCTCTCCAATGAGCTCGCCTTTCAATGAAATGACTGACCCATGGTAGACGGGACTTCCATCGACATCTGCCAGAGCAATTCCAAGATTTTGAAGAGCATTCACAGCAGCCTTGGCAGCGATCATATCCATCCTCGATAGAGTGCGTCCGACCGGATTTCCGTTCTTGTACTCGAACTCGGTGGAGTGCAAGTTCCCTCTTAGAGGTCTCCCCTCCCCATCATACAGCTTCCATTCACACACAACCTTTTGCACCGTGGAGAGTTTATGCTGCCGCGTTAGCTCTAGGGCAGAGAATTGAGAATAGCAATGTATTCGACTGGCCGGGAGGGGACGGACATAGCAATAGGTACTCCCATCTATCTGGCTTCAGCAGGTGGAGGAATTCAAAGGACACAAATATCCTACCAATCTCGTCTTGAAAAAAACACTCTCTCTGCTTTTTGAGATTATCAATATCGGAATTAATTGCTTGTCGCCATTCCTCATCCAATATGCGCAAGGCAACGTCAGCTCGCCGTTGGTAATCTGCTATCGCATGCTCACCTGCAATTGACATACAGTGAAAGCAGTTGATGGAATCAGTGAGATTGAGGTCATATGTACCACACCAAGCTTCCTGCTGGGTGTGAGATGCCATAGTGAAAAGTGTTTGGGTTAAAAGTGAAGTAAGCTTGGAGGTGAGCTCCCTATAAGTACTCATTGTTCGCGTGCCTTCTAGTCGTGAGGACCGACTGGAATCACCGCCCGCATATTTATACAAACGGCACTGATCGCACGCTTCCGAATCAGTGCGAAATCCTGAACCGGTAGAAATGGCTTTCTGGAGACGCGGAGCGGCTTCACTTAGAGGGGTGATCACACGGCAGTCCTCTGATCTAGAATCCGTGGCCAGCTGTCTACGGGCTCATTATGATGAGCGGAAAAAATCCAGTCCTACAATTGACTCATACGCATTATCACTATTTGATGCTCAATTTGCTCGAACAGTGTTTCATTCAGTGGGTGCTTCTCGCTCGTGGAGTCATGCTTCGGTTGTATTCACTTTACGTCCTTCATTGATGACTGGTCCGCCCCCGGCACCCTAACAGGAATCGGACAACAGACCTGGTCGGACGTGTTCCAGAGAATTTCACGGCGGCAGTAACCAGGACTGACATGTCTGTACTTTGCCTCTTCTCCCATATGATCATCGATGGTGGCAGTCCAGGTGACTGGTGGAGGCCTTGTGCCTCACACGTGACACCGCCGCAAAGCTTTACCCCTGGTCAACAGGAGTTTTACGCGAATACATTCTACGAAAGTGATGTTACGGATGAAATGAAAATTGATACACTGCGCAGAACTTCGCAGAGTTGATATAGTAATATCGAGCAGTCAAACGACTAAATGATATGGCTTTTATGACTCACTTGATATTCTGGACCCTGATAATCTCAGCGTCTCCAACGCAGGGCGCCTTCGAAACGCAGAGGAGGCCACTCACAGCTTTTTCCAGCGTACGTTGGCCCAACACCACCACTATTGTCAAATCGACCTTGGAAACATTGACCTTTGAGACATCCACCTTCGAGACCTCGCCATTCGGCACATCTACCCTCGAGACATCGACTTTCAGCACATCCACCCTCGACAGATTGACTGTTGAGTTGAGTGGCTCTGCCACACAGTGCACGCCGACTGATGGTACGGCCAGTTCTTCAAAGTCTGTTGCTGGACCGCTACTCCTCTCCGAACCAGGTGCTGTGTTTTCGCTTGAAACCATCCGTACCTCTCAAGCCTCTGATGTTAATCCTCCGTCGACCTATAAGCCATCTGCCTCCGTGGATGCAAGCAGCGCCGCATCTTTCTCATCGTCACAGGACAGCCGGGGTACAGCCATTGCGTCTATGGCCTCCAGCTTGAATTATGTTTTGTCTACAAGATCAACTCCACAACATAGTTCAGTGACATCAACACCAGATCATCCAAGAGTCACGTCTCCGGCATCATCTCCGGCCGAGATTTCACGTACCAGGCAGCCATTGGGCTCGCCGCTCATCACTCCCACGATATCTTCTATCGAAAAGATGCAGTCATTGCAGCCTATAGGCAATTTTATGGATGCGAAGATCACAGCTGCCACCTCTCCAGAAATGTCCGCACCGAGTTTCAAACATCCAAGCACTGCATCTAGATCATCAACCAGGTCTCCACCTGATTTGAATTTAGACTCACAGTACTCAGGGATAGCCTTTTCACCTCCCGTCGACAGCATCAGAGAGCTCGCTGGCTGGTAACTTGTGGATTGCGGTCCAAACTCCGCAGAAGGGCTTCACGGAGCTCTCCGAGGTTGGAGAGTGAGAAGGCCCTGCTTCAGCCATAATGAAGGAGTATCACACCAAAACTAAAGAGCAAAATGTGATAACTAGATCAACAAACCGAAAAGAGGAGTCGAAACGGATCTCTTGAACCCCTTTATATAGAGCATAGTTAATGGCCATGTATATCTGCAGAGTCATGAAATCGCACGCTGGTTGACCTTCCTGCCCACCTTTGCCGCAGTGAACTCTCGCGCTCTTCATCTTTGAGACGCCTGGGGATTGATTCAAAAAAGTTGCAAAGAGAAAAAGGTTCCGACTCCACGGGTAGAAGTGAAAGTTTCGCTGACAATGGACAAATCAGAATGCGATAACAGGCCGTGCTTTGACGCCTCGCCGCTTGACTTTGGGGAAAGCCAAGTGATGACACGGTGATGCTTCGATGTTTGGTAACTACCTGAGTGGCTTGAAGGGCCGGAACTTGGAACACACCTTCGTATATACGATGCCTCTCCCATGATTGATGGTGAGAGATAAAAGGTTCCATCTGTACAAGAAAAGCTAAGTTGATCCTAAAAACATTTGACATTTGGCCGTTTTAAGTAACCCGTCCTTTCGGATGAGTCTGGATCTCTCGATAATCTAGCATCGGGATGAAGTCTGATGTTGCAATGATCCGTTGAAAAACCTCCTCACCCAACTAACTACAGGACTTAACTAATGCGTATTATCATCAAATTAGAAGAAGATAGCAGGCGACAAGAAAAACAGGATAGGTTCACACGAAAAAAGATGAAAACGGAAGTACGTGGTAAAACAGGAAGGGCGAAAAGAAATAAGTACCAATTATACAGCATTGAAACAAGGTCAGTCAAAATGGGTATTCAAATCGCCTTCTCAGACTATGCCTATCATTCAATCACCCATTATATCATCATCAATAGGAGTGAGCGGTGACTCTGGGCCCTCCTCACCGTCGTCTCTCGCTAGATCATCAGCATTCTCAACAAGCCCTCGAGAACGTAGATCCGCTTCATCATCTTCCTCCACATGTTGAACTTCTTCTTCTTCTTGCTCTTCTTCCTCTTCTTCGTCAACGATCCTTTCAGCTGACTTGAAATTACCATTCCCCAGAGGTGGAACGGCACCGTTACGTTGCCGGGTTCTAATAATGGGCTTCGAAGGACCTCGAGCTGCAGGCTTGTTCTCTTCTAAGTATGCCAGAACCGCTTTGTAATTATGACCAAGTCGTGTTTTGTTGCGGAGTAATTTCGTCTTGAATTTACCTGCTTGTGGACCCGAGGTATCCAATACGCGCCCAATGATCGCAAGGACGAGCTTGCCCGTAAATTCGCAGAGTCTTTTCTCGGCTAGGAGCTGAGCACGCATGCGTCGCGCACTTGACTGCACCTCGTTCACATCATCAGCAGTCTCCTCATCTTCTTCGTCGGAGCTCGCCAGATCCTCCTGCGAGTTAAGGGGTCGTTCATCGTCCGCCGGTGAGTCGATTGTGTGATTCGTTCTTTTGGCGTATGCTTTCAAAATTCCATCATAAACATTTGATATCGACGTAGACGCTGCCGGTGGGATCTCCTGCACCAATTCTCCGATCTGCGAGATAGTTTCATCATTGCCTTCACGGGATTGATTTGATACCGTATGGCGAAGAGTGCCAAATGCGGTTTGCAAGTCTAGAAGAGTCGTGGCGGCCGCTACCCTGATGTGATCCACTCCCTTTCGCATGGTCATAATAGCCGTGAGGGTACTGACAAATGACTCTCGACGGTTTGATAATTTTTCGAAAAACCGCCCATTGAAAGAGGCTTTTCCATTCGAAAGACCGGAGTTTAACGAACGGACTTTCCACATAAAATAAACAAGGAGCACCTTGAAAGTATTGAAAATTAATTCTTCCTCCATCAAATCGACTTCTTCATCCGAGTCAGCTATACGGAGTCCTCGCTTAGCAATCGATAGTAATATGTCCACAGGCGCCTCTGTTCTGGATTTCCGCTTTTTTGATCCTTCAGGCAGAATCTCAAGTATTGATGTGCAATCAGATATACTGGCCAGGTTTGAGATTCGTACTACATTGTTTTTAAGGGAACCAAGAACGCCGGGGGAGAGAGAGTTGTTCTCTTGGATGTGTTTGTTTGCCACAACTGTGCACAAAGCATCCAGTGTATCGTCCCATAGTTCTTGTACTTTGTTTTCCATCGCCTCTTTAAGTTCTTCGGACGTTCGCGCGTGGAGAAAGGCGACAGTGGCTTCGGCCAGCACATTCTGATCAGAATGTATCAAGAACTGCTTATTGATATTGTCGAGAATCTCGGCATACGAAGCAGCATCCTTCTGAAGGTCCTGAATAAGGTCGAGGTTGACAAGGTGCTCAAGCCTCAATACAGCAGATGCAGCTTCTGGGACAGCGCCGAATTTGTTTAGAAGTTGGGGTATTATCTGCGAAAGGTTGTGGGCTATGGCTTCTTGCTTGGCCTCCATCATCTCCACCAATTGCTTGGTCTTTCTGCCTTTTTTGTCTGTGTCGGATTTCGAAACTTCTTGAATGTGAAGCTTGACTGCGGCGCCTAATACTTCCACCAAAATAGCCTCTTGACCTTCATCAAGTTTATATAGCTGTTTGATAGCATTGTTGGTATCATCGTCGCCCGCTGGCTCCGAAATCCGGGAATGGTCGTATAGAAGATATCCAGCCAAGGATTCCCATTGGCTAAGGTCCTGAAAGTGAGGGTAGATGCTTTCTGTGGCGAGTGCAAACCTGGATTCGACCTGGTTGCCAAATAGCCCCGTTTTGGCTGAAACCTCCTGATCCTCGGTTAGTTCAGATTGTTGTTCGTCGTACGCTTGGAGCATATCCACTAAGCACTTGAATTTGATCCAAAAGCGTTTGGGAACGGTGAAATCATCATCATCTCCATCACCTTCATCACCAAATGATTCGCCGAGTTCTTCTTCGAGGCCTTCTATTTGTGAATCGTAGACGTCTTGGATATTGGCCACAAAGAATTTACCAGCGGCTTTCCGTACCCGCGTTTCAGTATCCAGAACGAGTCTCCCGATACTATCAATATCATCCGGCTCCAGAAGACCAGCGTCACGGATCAAGTCCGACAACTCCACTGCCGCAGCTCTAACGCTGCTTTCGGCATCCTTTACAGCCATTTCCACGATCCTTGGACGAAAACGCTCTGAGAATGCCCGTAGCCCAGGAATATTATCCTTATTCTGAAACAAACGATGAAGTTGATGGACGACAACGGATCGCGTATGTGGAATAGTGTCTGAAAGAACCCAGCCCAAGTATCGAAGATATTGCCCTTCAAAAAAGATTGGTCGATAAGTCACTATCCAAGCACCAAGTGCTGCCATACATTCGGCCCGGATTTTGGGATCGACATCCCTATACCGATGAACGAAGACAGTGTCGAAAGAGTCATGGAGGATCTCGTCAATAGTTTCAAGTTTCTTCCCGTTTTCTTGAACCTTCGATTGGAGAGCATCCACTCTGCCCTTGTTGACTGACTTTTTCTTCTTTTCCGTTTCGAGTTGCTTCCTTGTATTCGATAACGTGGCGGAAACCTCCTTTGCGATGTGGCATAAACTCGTAGCAATTGCGAGAGAAATTATGGTAGCTGTATGCCTGAACGGGCGAATGGGGGCGGAAGACATCGAAGTCACCCAAGCCTGAATATTTTCTAACAACGCATTATCATTATATAGTACGGAGGCACTGTGGATCGTTCTGATGAGCGAATCGAAAAATCCGGTCAATACAGACTGAAAGCCTCGAAATTTCTTAGACTTTGAGATGAGCGGATAATCCGTGATACTTTGCGATTGGTATTCCTCTTGTAAATCATTCAGGCGGTTCGCGACGTTGTCCACGTCCTCAATGTCATTGCTATCGACCTTCAAATCGGTGCCCGTACACCGAAGGACAAAATTTATAAAGTCGCACATTGCATTGATATTATGATCCTCGTATCTCGTAAGCCATTCGGCGGCTGCGGCGTCAGTAGTATGACCTCGAGCAAAAACCTCGGCTATCACAACGAGTCAGTATTGTAGCTCATAACTGAAGAATAAACGCGTCCTACCATATAAGCCCTCCTCACCAGCAAATCCACTTGGTCGAACACGAGGCTTCCTTGGTCGCTTCGGCTTATTTGTCTCACCGTTGACGAGTGGCCGTAGAGCAAGTTCTGTCTCAATGCCGTTGGTGATCCTCGGTTTTTTGGCCGCTCGTTTTGCCTTCGAGGAGCTCTTCTTGCTTCCCTCCTTCGGCTTTTTCTTCACAGCTTTCTTCGTCGACTTTCGCCTCTCCGCGAGTTCTTCTTCATCGGGTTCTCCATCTCCATCCCCTTCACTATCGCTTTCCTCCTCATCTTCATCTTCATCGTGGGCACCTCCAGAGTCCGACGCGTCATTTTCGTCATCACCGGGCTGTGAACTTGCGCGTTTTCGCTTCGTAGAGCCAGGAGTGAATGTCTGTGAAGAGAAAAATTCTGGTTTTCTCCGCACGCGCCCGGATTGCCGTCTGCTTGTTTCTTCGGCGAACAGGTCAGGGGGGGAATCTGAAAGCGGACTTGAGTCGCGCTCGCCAGATTGCGCAGGGTCCTCCATTGAGAATAGGTCCGAAGTGACGGAGACACGGCACTTGGTAGATAGAAGGCAATTGTCTGAGCAGATTTTATTTCGACAGATACAGAGACGAACGGTTTGTTTGGATGGATCGGCAAATTCAGACGCGACGAAATCAGTGGGGACGCGTTACCCTGAGGGGTGGGGTTCTCTGTGGTACATAAATATATTTTGAGAAAAAAGTGTGAATCACACGGAGCTGCCGGCCGTAAGTTCAGTTAGCAGCTCGCGGCAATGATCGCTGTTGGAAGAATGGCAAAATGCCTGGCGATGCGACACCTGGTGTTGATTGATAAAGTGTGCAGCAGCGCCCGTTTTCCTCGTCGTGCCTAAACTGTGTCACGCATCAAGTGCCTAGCCTGTATCAAAACAATCCGGTACGAAAACATGCCACAATTAACCGCAAAATGGATGGGAGTCCCTGGTAAAATATGTATTGAGGCTGTCATAACACCGACCAGCGAACAACGAAAGCCCGCAAACTGACAACACGCTCTTTACAAGTTCACTATACTCATCAAAGAAGGCATCAATTGAAGCCATGTATACCTAAGAACAGGGGAAAAGGAATACTCCTACTTGAATGGATACAGTTAACATAGATCAAACCTTTTCCTGACACTCTGGTTGCCTAATGGCTGGCTTCTCTTGAGTCCTTATCCGACGCCCGTCTCCTCTTTAGCATGCCATCCAACATCATAAAGTCGCCGTTTTCGACCTCAGTTGCTCCCGGACGCGGCGAAGTCGTACTCTCGGTCCTTCCGCCTGGTATTCCTTCCCTCAGCACTCTCTCTTACAGATACCCTTTGAAATTGCTCTCGCGGATACCCGCCTGCAAACTTGATTCAAAATACCCCGCCTCCGCAACGACACCAGTCCACCTTTACCTTCTTTCCTACGGTGGTGGCTTTTTGCCAGGTGACCGTATCGATGTCTCGATAAAGCTGCGGCCGCGGAGCCGGCTCGTCATCACTACCCCGCAGGGTAGCACGAAAATATACAAGACGGAATCTCAAGCGAAGCGAGAGCGGGCAGATAAACGGACAACAGGTGATTCCAAGCTGGATAGAAGCCAGCAGATAATAGACGTTGAACTATCCGCGGAATCAGCTCTGTGTTATCTGCCTGATCCTTCTGTGCCCTTTGAAAAGAGTAAGTATGAACAGGTACAGCGGTTTACCTTGCTTCAGGGTGAAGATTCTGGCAATCCCGCAACTCAGTTAGTAAAAGATGGGGTGAAAAATAAGACCTATCATCCGCCCAGCCTCTGTGTCCTCGACTGGGTGACAGAGGGCCGTAGTGCAAGGGGCGAGAATTGGTCTTTTGATCTCTGGCAGGGCCGTAATGAAGTGTGGGCTCAAGACTGCAGGACAGGAAAAAAAAGGCTCCTCGTTCGCGACAACGTAATCCTGCGCAACGAGAACGGTTTACCAGAAGAGAATGGGATTCCGAGAGGAGAAGATAATGAACGCAGGCGAAAGACGCACCTTTCTGCGGTTCCTCCTTCAATAGCTGCTCGGACCGCGCGTCATGGTGTTCTAGGCACCTTCATTCTCTACGGCCCATTATTCAACTCTCTTTCTACGTTTTTCATGGAAGAATTTTCTTCGTTGCCCCGGATTGGCACCCATTACTCGTCCTCTGAGACTACGGATAAAACCGTCAATAACAACATTACATGGACAGCAGCGCGGGTCCGCTCGGGCTTCGTGGTAGTGAAATTCGGCGCACCAGATTTCGAATCAGCCAAGCGTTGGCTTGGAGAGATGCTTCGCAAAGAAGGTAGCGTTGAGAGGGAATTTGGTGACGAAGCCCTGTCATACCTATAAGACAAATTTAAAGTTGTTGAAGAGATCATGGTCGCAAACTCGCTGTGCGGATCCGTCCCAAGGAGCATACATGCTTTTGAATATAGATAAATATGTAGGCAAATAAGGACCAAAATCTTTCAGCTCCAAATTGTCAACTTCTCCCAAAACATCTCAACAATCAAATGCAACAAATGCATCGCCTTATATACGAACCACCGTTTACCATGCGCCAATATCTCTCACCAAACTCCCAGAAATCAGATGCCCCATTTTGAACTCCCAACCCAGTCTTTCATAGTTGCGCTCTTTAAATCGTCGATATTCAAGATATCCGCGCCTTCACGAACTAATTCCGTCCAAATCTGGTTACGCAAGCTCCGTGGCCAGGCGGGAGTGTCCCAGTATCGGACTTTTAGTCCTCTGTCGTGAGCGCCCTTGACCTGAGCCCGGATGAGATCCCGTTGCGTTTCCGATAGTTGAAATCTCCAGGGGAAACCAATAGACTTGGAAAAAGAAACTGATGCATAATAGCTATTTGAGAAATTGTAAGGAATAGATTTATTTCCGGTGCTCTGAACACTAGGGTCAGAAACTAATTCTGACAAGGGCGCATCAAAGAAGATGTCCCGATAACTCGAGTTGGCCACGACAAGGTCAAAGGGCGCGTTGCCGGTTGCAACAACCGTAATTGGCCGTTTCACCAAGGTTCCGTTGAAATGGGTAAGGTAACCTTTTTCTCGAAGAGGAGTCAATTGCGACGTAAGGTACGGCCAGATGTCGTGCCCATTGGTTTTGAAATCCACCAGAAGCGTCAGCGTCTGGTGCGGCTTCGTGTCAAAAATCCCGTTTGGGAAAATCTGGTGGCTAGGTTGGAACCGAGTAATGGGATTCTGTTTCTCAAGCAAAATGAGTAGTGGGTTTATATAAAGACTTGTCAAGGTCCGATTGATAGCGAGAGATGACTTGGTATGCCCAACATAAAGGTCATCGTCGAAGAGCCAGACATCTGCCTCCACGCCAATACAGCCCGCTTGAATCGCAGAATAAAGGGGCACGCGTCGCCAGTAATCATTATGCGAATGGCAAGCCACTGGTGTAATATCGGCTGTTTTATCTGTTGGCCAGTGTGCAAGGTACTCGCTGGGATCACCAGCTTTCCCCCAGAGATCAACGGTCTCGTCTATGTAGCTCGGGAAAAAGGATAGAAAAACTCCGTAAAGGAGAGAAAATAGCTGGATGAAGCCCCTGGGAAGGTCAGAGATAGTTCAGCAAAAACGGGCGGGCTATATATTCAAACTAAACCCAGAATGAAGGGACTGGTTACGAACAACATTACGAAACCACTCAAGACCGTGAAGAGCAGTAACCGCACTCTTCTCGATCTTCGACAGAGACAAAGTGCCGAGCTCAGAAGTTCACGCCGACAGGTACTAAACTCTGTCCGTTCCAAGTCTTCCTTTGTGTCTCTGTTCCTCCTCCAAAACCCAAACCGAACAACCCGTCGTCGTAATCGTTCCCATTTCGAAACGTGTAAACGGCAAAGGGGGCCTCGATCTGCTCGCTCGTGGGGAGATACTCTCTCGTCCAAATCTCCGCTAGCAAGGAGCAATTCGGATTGAAGGAGGGAGGAGTCGAGAGAGGCTGTGGAGCCTGCGAATGGCGGCATCTCCGGGAACGGCCCACTTGTTCCTGGTGATTTTCCAGCCGGCGCACGCAGGTCGGCTCTAAGAACAACTGAATAGGGAGAATAACATTGCGGAATTTTGCAGATTGATTGATTGAGAGGAGTTGGCCTGTCTATTCTATGCCTTTTGCTTGGTGTCTTGGGCTGGTTACCCCTGGGGTTGGGGAGGCGGAGCGGGCAGTTTACGTCTTGCGACCTGACATGATGAGAGGCAGTTTTGGAAGGTCTAGAACGAAAGTTATGGGCACTTGGTGTTGACTTGGGTCACCCACCACGTTCAGAGTCTGGAACTTCTCATAACTATTACAACTTCCTGCTGCGATCTTGTTCCGATTATGCCTCGATGATTGGGTGAACCATACTACTCGAAGTATCATTGAAGTCAGATTTTAAATAGAATTGTATTCTTTTAGGCATCGAGCAAGTGGCAATACATATTGGTTCTCGAAACTGATTTATTTGGCTTTCAGAACGTAGGTGACCAAAAGGGCTCCAGAACCTCAGCAGCACAGCTCAAAAAGAATGAAGACAATTTGACATGACTCCATCTGCCTTCAGTCCTGGTTTCTTCACAAAGAGTCGCCGTAGAGCCTCTTCCCCAGAACCGACCCTTTTCCTCGCTTTGATTCGGCCAATGCTGAGTTGCTAGTGAAAGGTTCGGTTTTTACGCTGCGGAACGAATTATCGCCATTTGGCCGCTCAAGAACTGCGGCGATCTAGCATCGAGTTTAATTTGCTGTTCCTAACACTCTGTGTCCTGGAACTGAGACTGATTAGACTCACTTTGCTTGTGTTCTTCTCGATGCCTTCCATCGCGATGCAAAGGCGTTCAAGCAGGGCGTCGTTCACGACGTTCGTTGAGCGGAAGACGCGCTCGTTCAACTGGCCATTATTGGCTGTAGGCCCAGTGATGCCCGTTGCTGTTGCAGTGGTAATTGCAGAACGAGTACGACTCGAGCTTGCATTACCTTGTGCCTCCACCTTAAGATATGCCGCATATTTAGTTCTAATTTCTTTCATCTTGTTAACCAATTCTTTGGTTAGTAGTATGTTCCCTGATTTGCCCTTGTGGCCCTCATTGGAGAGGTTGAATAAATCGTAGACTAATGGTACGAGACAGTCGGGTACCTGGCCCAAAGTCAGAAAATTTTCAGGTTCAAGAAGAGAGCATACACTCACTGGCTTGCATGGCTGACTGGCTGAAATGCAAGTTTTGCACCCTCCCAACTGAGGGATACACACATGCTTGAGATTGTTTGGAAAGTAATTTCCAAGACATCGCATACAAGGCACATGCATTCTTCCTGGTTAGTTGGAGGATGGTATATTGCAATCGAACACTGTCCTTGTACTAAAAAACTTATCTTGGGAAGAAGATAGAAATTTGATGTAGAGGTGAGAAGAGAAGGTGGGAAGAAATGAAGTAAAAATATATATGTACATACCTTGTGCCGAGCAACAAGACCTAATCATTGACTCCTTGCCATCGCATCGTTGTGTTCAGTGACATCGGCGCCTATCTTTCATCTCTATCTGAACCATACCACCATTGGACACTGGTCCTTTAGATGTGGCCATGTCTCATGTATGAGGTCTTGTTCTCCTCAGTCTTAGAGATATAAACATTTTTATTGTGTCCTTCCTGTTAGGCCCGGCACTTGGCCTGATCTCTGAGGACCGGCAGTTGGCAAGATCCCAGTGTATAAAGTGATCTTTGCAATCTTTGCGGTCTTTGCTATCAAAGACCTCTCTTCACAATCTAGGAGATTACCATTCCTGAAGGAGAAGCCTCAGGGCATCACGGTTGTATATAAACCCCTCTGCCCCCAGACCCCTCTTCCCGGAAGCATCTTCAGTATTCTAGATTCTTGCCTACCTTCCTAGATCGCTCCGGCTTTTAGTTAGTTGAGGTCCTATCATTCCTGTCACTCGTGATTGACCCTCTTTTGAAGAATGTCCTGTAGGCAGAACAATCAACAATGACGATAGCTTAGATGGCAGTCTTATTGTTTAGAAAGACAGCTCTAGTTTCTCAGCTAGTTTTGCCTTTTCCAGAAGGTCTTATCATTGTCTCTCTGCCTCAGTAACTGTAAGGGCCTCAGAGCAGCAACCTTTCAGTGCATCTGACAATAAGCCAAACACATCATTGAGATGCAAACCAGCACTCCCCTCCCTTTGGAATTGATTGCAACTCAAGGTTGGACAGAGGCGGGGAGTTTCATCGAAAAGAAGGGTTACTCTGGACTTCGGTCTTTAATAGACTTTCTGAGAGCCGCGTGGCGTCGGGCCACTGCTTCAGCCACTGTGGCTTTCGCGCGGAAATTCTCAAAAGTGTTTCTCGCTCCGGCGCTCTTCACCTAAGGTTGAGGAGACCTGCAACTGCTGTCTGTAACTTGTTGGAGAGGGCCTTGCTAATTTGAGGATACTATTCTATTCATTCTGTCACAATGCCTCACAAACACAAGAGGCAGCGGCATAATAACAAGTACGCTCCCTGTCCACAACTGGAATTACACTGTAAACAAGGGCGAAGCTGACAGTTGGATTTTAGTGATTACCATGACCTGCCACCAACCAAGATCGCGAAACCGCTTCCAACGAGAACTGATAACAATACTAAAAACGGTGCACAGGGAAAAAATGCTAAGCAAAAGAAGAAGCCATCGCACATTGACGACTTCGGTGACGATACGCCGCGGCAGTTCGCTCGAATGATGCGAAAGTTCGAACAGTCCACGTCGAACAAGGATAAGAACAACACTGATTCAGATAAGGTCACCAGCACCGGAAAAAGCGGGGTAAAGCGGAAGAGAGGAAGCGAGGCTTCTGCAGGATCCGCAAGGCAGCAGAATAAGCCTAAATCACAGAAGGAGGATGTCACTGCCAAGCCAGAAAACGCCTCGAGCATTCCCAAAATTCTCCCCGGAGAGAGACTATCCGAGTATTCTATGCGTGTAGACCAGGCCTTGCCTCTCTCCGGAGTGGCGCGCAAAGCGGGCAACAACAGTACTACTAAACTGGGCGAGGATATCCGAAATCTGCGCGAGCATCGTCAAACGAAGCATGAAAAGCGGCTGTTGCGGCTACAAAAACAATGGCGCGAGGAGGAGGCCAGAATACGAGAGAAAGAAGAGGAGGATAGGGAGGAGAAAGAAGCCGAAAATGAAGAGGCCAACGAGACGTGGAAGCAATGGGAAGCTGAAGCGGGTCATGGGAAGGCAAAGAAGAAAAAAGGCAGTAAAAAGAAGAGGAGAAAAGACGCCTTGTCTGTTGATGAGTTTGGCGACTCTGATGAATCTGATGGTGTTGATCCATGGGAGAAATTGAATAAAAAGAAACGTGCCACGCAACCGATTAACCCATTCGATGTGGTTCAGGCGCCGCCTGAGAAACTGACGAAAGTCAGGGAAATATTCAAGGTCCGCGGGATGGGCGGTGCGAAGGTGGACGTTGCCAATGTTCCAGCTGCCGCTGGTAGTTTGAGACGGAGAGAGGAATTGGCGAGTCACAGGCAGAACATTGTTGAGGAATACAGGAGACTTATGGCAGCAAAAAGAGGTCAATAACTTTTCGAATTGCTTTGGATCTAAAAGGATATCCCTAGAAGCGCTTTAAAAATACATATACCAGATCTAAACGCCCTCAATTGATGCCTTTGTACTTGGAAGAAACATCGAAACCAAACATGTACATAGTCGTATCGAACTTGAGCCAGGTGACGTCTCATTCGTCATCACTCTGTAAGACTACCTAGGATTCACCCTTCAGTGACTTGACATATTCGGCAGCGCGCGCCTTCACCTCATCAACCATTTTGTCGTCTCCGTTTGACACCTTTTCTTCAAAAGCAAGCCACTTTTTAAAGAAGAATTTGGCCTTTTTATCCTTCAGCTTCTTCATTCCAGAGCTGCTTCCATCGGCACCAACACCGCGACCGATGCCAAGGATCCGCTCAAATAGCCGTCTCACTTGATCTACATCACCAACTTTAATCTCTAGATCCAGCAGGATATTCCACAAATCAACACGCTTAGGGAACGACGAAAGGAGCCCTTCAAACACAGTTCGCCCGCGCTCAACATCTCCGTTTGGAGAGCGGAACTCCAACTGTCCGAATTTGGACGTGATTTCAACGTGGGTGTGAGCGGGTAGAGACTGCATGGCCCGTGGCAGCAAAGCACGCCCTCGGTCGGGTGCAGCCATGGCGTCAAAGAGGAAGTTTGCATAGTTCAAAAATAGACTCGGAGATTGCGTGAATTTCTTTTTGAGCGCAGCTTGGAAGATCTCATCCGCTTTCTATGATCTATTAGTATATGCAAAGGTCTGAAAAACGAGCTTTCCTTACCTCCAGTTTTCCAGATTGGATGAATATGCTTGCCATCCTCTCGTGGATTTCTTGGACATCATTATACTGGCAAGCACGCTTGAATACATCATCGAGGGTGTCGTCTGTGCCAAAAGTGTTTTCTAAATTAAGCATCGCAATCCAGACATTGAACTTCTCCGTATCCTGGCCAATGCTGATGGACCGAAGAGCTCGCTCAGCAATCTCGCGGGCTTTGTCAAATTCACCTAATTCAAGGTGGAATGCCATGTATTTCAACCAAAGCAAACTTGAGTCAGGTTCCCCAAGAAGTAGTCTTTCATAGTCAGCCACAGTTTGTGGTCCATTCACATCAAGATCGCCGGTTCTGTCCACTTGAATTTCAGGCTTCCGGCGCTTCTTCTTCCTTGATATCATTTGGTCATCCGAATCGGACCCAGGGTCATTCGAATCCTTTTGACGTTGGGCTGCATCACCGGTCCAGTCAAAACCGCCGACGACCAAACCACCTTCCTCGGCGTCATCGGCATTAGACATCGATACATCGTTGTCATCCGCGCCGGTTGTCCGCGCACGGGTGTTATAAAGGCTTACACCACCCATTACAGTGTCCTCGTCTTCATCGGAGAGTTCACCATCAGAGGCTACTTCAAGGGTTACCCCTCCTAAGCCATCATCGCTACCTTCGTCGACGCTGGCAACGTCGCTCATATCTGAGTCCTCCCCCTTGTCGTTTTTATTGAAATATGATGCCTTCAATCCCAACGAGATCTGATCCTTCTCCAAATCTATTTTGAGGATCTTAGCTTTCACAATGTCCCCTTGCTCGTAGAGTTTTCGCGCATCGGCAACTTTCTGCTCCGCCATTTCGCTTCGATGGCAAAGGCCACTAAGATTCCTAGTCCCATCAATTCTGATGAATGCCCCGAACTCCTCGACCCTTCGAACTTTTCCGGTGACTATTTGACCCAACTGCAAGTCCTTCAAGTTTAGTGGAGTTTTGTAATCCGGGTTTAGGGCCGATTGTTTCAGGGCCATTTGGATTTTGTTCGCTTCCACATCCACCATGGTTATTCTTCCTCGAACAACCTGATCGACCTGAAATTCGTCTTGCCACTCTTTGAGAAAAGAATCGGATATGTCCGAGACACGCACATATGCAGTCACGTTATGGCCGAGTGTCACAAATAATCCGATATCAGCTACCCTTCGGACAAATCCACGAACGATACCATTCACTTTGAGCTGGCTGACAGATGTGATTTCAGGGTCTTCAACCGGGAGAGATGAACTGAGCACCTTAGATGGCCGTATGGAGAGTGCTATCTTTTTGTTTGGGACATCAACGTTAACAACACAAACACGAAGGACGTCGTTCTTCTGAAAATCGGTGGTATTGATTTTCGAATAATCGTCAGCCATGTCAAATAGCCCAATGGCCCCTACAAGTGAATCGTTCAGTTGCACAACAACCTGATGCTCAGTCACTTTTGTAACCCTGCCAAGAAGAATCATGCCTTTGGAAAGATCAGATATGGTGAGTTTCTTAGAAGATGCCCCATGTTTAGCAGTCAAGTCGAGACGGTTCTTATCAACATCCACCGCTGCGACCGTAACTTTTAGAGCAGATCCGATGGGAAAGGTCTTCTTAATATCCCCAGCAAGCGCCAAATCATCAGAAATGTCCATGATTCTGAGTTTGCCTCGCACATTTGGCGAAATGTTGAGCCATAAGCAATCATTCCCAAAATTGTTCACGAACCCCAGGAACGAGCTTCCAACTTTGACCTTTTTCAAACTAAGGGTCTCAAACTCTGCGGTATTTATGGTGCTTGGCTTCGTTGAAAGTTCAAAAACAGGTGTCTTGCCTGCGCGATGACTGATTGGCAAGAACTTATGAGTTCGCGCATCGTGGATCCCTAAAACTTTGACTGGCAGGATCTGCTTTGGCTTAAAAAGCCTAAGTGGCTGTTTTCGATCCCTTATGTCTTCCCAATTATCAAACACTTCGGATACGTCTATACGGCCCTGCACATTGTCTGCAAGTTGAACATTGAGTTGAGTATCTTTCACCGAAGTGATCTTTGCCATGGTGCTTTTTCCGATGCTAAAATCGTCGAGGGACTTGATATTCTCATCCACAGGATTGCTAACTAACGAATCAATCCTTTTATCAGTCTTACCTCGATGTTCATGCTCGGTTTGGTCTTTAACTTTCAGTGGCTGCGTGGTCAAAATGAACCTTCGGGTATCTTGCTCGATGGAAGAGACCGAACAGGATATAGATTGGGTGCGCATAAATCCATAATCCGCCTTGTTTACTTGCTCATTATCAAGCAGTCGCTTTGGAAGGAACCCTATAAGCCCACCCAAAAATTCAATAAATAGGCCATCGGGGGTAATGTTTTTGATGAGTCCTGTTACGCGAGAATTTAATTGAAGATCCTCAAATTTGGCCGGCAATTGGTCTTTCTCGAGCGCATCTTTCAAGCTCTGCTTGTTGCTGACCTGAATAAGCCGGTGGGATTTCCGTATGTTGAGTATCAAAAGATCATGAAGCTTCTGTCCGACCCTGATACGTGAAAGATTAGAAGCAGCTTTGGATGGTAACGCATCGGAAAGCTGTTCCCCGCTAAGCCTGGCAATTAACCCACGGTCCTCGAGCCTGAGAAGTAAATCATCGCTCGACTTTTCAAAAACAGTTCCCGAAACAAGTAATCCTGGATGAACATTTTCGAATGCCGTCTTATAAGCGTCGGTGACCGTTGAGGGATCTTTGCAAGAAACCACCAATCTTCCTTTCTCTGCATCAACACTCAAGGCATTGACATTCACCACCTGACCAACGGTAAAATGTTGAGAGGGATCCTTTATGTATGCCTCACTCATTTCGGACACTGGGAGGAAACCGCGAACCGCTCCATAGAACTGAACGATAGCACCGTTTTGTTGAATGCTGACAATGGTCCCTGGGGACTGGTTTCCGGCAGACATATCCTTGTAGTCTTTCCAAATTGCGGACTCGCTATGTATTAACGATTTCTTCAAAGTCAACCGCAGTTGTCGTTTCTCCAAGTTCACGGACAATATTCTAGCAGTCACCTCTAAACCCTCCCGGAACCTTTTCTCTGGGTGTTGGAGCTTGGTGTCGGCCATGTGCATTCCGGGAACAAGTCCACTTATACCGTCGGCAAGGGAGACTATAATGCCATTGATACCTTCAGGTCCAACAAGAAGTCTTTCAATTTTTCCTTTCACCACGGCACCAATCGTGACATCTTCGAGGCGGAGGAACGGTTGATCAATAACTGATTTTTCTAACGATAATAGTGAAAGGTTATCCAAAGCATTAAATCCAACAATGCGGCCTTCATGGTGTGATCCAATCTTGAAAGCTCCTTCGGTTGGCGATAACGAGGAGATTTTCCCATCCTTCACTCGGGATATATGAACAAAACCATGATGCTTGGTGTTCCCTAATTGCACATACAAACCTAGGCTGGGATCGACCTTAATCACCTTAACCTCTGGTATGATTGCAGAAATGCCCGGCCTATCATCCGAGTCCCGTGAACCATCCAATGCCGTGGGAGAGAATTTGAGTATATGGTCGAGGATTGAAAATCCTAGTTTAGGGTTTTCGTCCGATGGGTAGGTGCAAATAAGTCGACCTTTGGCCTTCATCCCAGGACGATACTTCTTCGCCAAATCTTTGGTATCATTGGTGGAACCGGAATGTACCGCATCGACAACCACATCCAACATTCCCATGATTTTCCCAGCCATGCCGTTTGGAGTGACTTCCGTCACAAGAAGTTCAGCAGCAGTCCCTGGGAGAAATGTATTGATTGTTGGTGCAGAATCAAGATAGTGAGATTTTTTCGCGAAAGCAGCTTTTGATAGATTGGCTGAAAGTTTGATCACGTTTCCAGCAGCATTGTGGCCAGTGACGACACAAAGGAATACCGCGCCATCCTTCACTTGCGATAGCTCTATACCGGAAGGCAACTCTTTAGAAGACATAAATCCCCTAATTTCACCATCTTCCAAGCCTAGGTCCATAATAAGACCATAGTCTTCAATACTCAGCACGGAGGCTTGCACTGTGGAGTCCACAACCATGTCTGATTTTGAAAGGCCGGAATTCGCTTCGCGAGGGTCGATAGAAAGTTCGATACGTTTTTTGCTTTTGACAGTTTCGGTATTAGTGGTGGTTGATGAAACAGATGCTCGGAGGTATTGGCCCAGTTGGACGTAGGACTTGAGATCAAAATCGTCATCCTCGACATCTTCACTTTTCTCCTCGTCGTCTGCATCATTTAGAAGCTTTTCGACCTTTTCCTTTAGTAGCCTTGAAACAGCTGTCCATGGTACGTATCCGGTTAAATTATTCGGGAGCGCAAGTGAGATATTGTGAACTCCTATATCTGAGACCTGGCCGAGGATTTTAGTGCCCGGCACAATTCGCTAAAAGATATCAGTTATATTCACCACTGTTTTCAATCTATCACAAGCACATACCTTAAAACTCAGGCTTTCAATCTTGGGTCCCTGAGCCTTCTCAGTGGCTTCACCGGATCTCTTGTTCTTTTTGCTTTTCTGTTTCTTTTTCGAAGATTTGACATCTTCTTTCGCTATACTTTCTTGCTCTTCAATCTCTGCATCACTATCTGACAAATCTCCGTTTGGAGCGCCTTTTTGCTCAAACAGTACATCTCGAGTGGCTTGAATCTGAATTTGCTTTCGCTCTAACGGAGTCAGGGTGTTGTTACCGCCTCGTGGAAACGCAGGGGCTTCATCACGAAGCACAGAAACAGTAGCGGGCTTCGGAGCGGAATCTGGTTTAACGCCTGTCTTATCGATGCGATCCTTGCTTGCCGTGCCGTTAGCCGTCGAATCTCTTTTCACACGTTTCGCAGCATCCTTTTCGGTACCCTGACCGGAGACCTTGACTCTCTTTTTCGAGTGACGAGAGCTGGAGTCTTCCGGTGCATTTCCCTTTCGTTTAACGGGGCCCATCTTTTGATCAATTGCTTACTCCGACATAGCTCCTATATGCGGAGAGATACTCGACTCTTTTGCTTGCTAAAAAAGATTTGTATGGAAGAGAATTTCTGCCACAGATTACCGCCCCCGTCACCGTTCCCGACCTTTTCTGCTTATGTAACGTTTTAGTCATACACAAACCCTAAATCTAGCCACACGCACGGACCAGCACCCGCGTCACGTCGCCACTAGCCACACGACACGCTCCGAGTTAAATTGAAAAGTGGCTGTTTGCCAGGTACGATGCTTTCTCGTTCCTTATCGCGACGTGAACCATGAACTGCCCCAACCCAATTCCCTCTTCCTCGCGAGCTTTTTTTTTGCTACTGTTTATCTAGGATTTAGCAATATTGAAATTACTTCTACAGATGCTGCTGACCAAGTCTTAATATTCAGTATCCCTAATATTCGTGAAAATGGACATGTCCAATGCTCTGCGTGAGACGCAACCTAGCAAACTGAATGAGTATCCGGATAATATTCCCTCTTCACCACCTGCTCTGAGTGCGTCTCTGGATACTCTACCTTCGTCTCCCCCATCCCTAAAGCCGAAAAAGCGGCCACCGATAACTCCACGATCTTTCAAACGCTTTTTTACCCCAAGATCATCTGTCAATGGTCGCAATACAAGGTCGAGTGTCCGGACGAACCGCAATAGTCTGAAGGATATCTTAACCCCTCCACCCTCTTCAAGTCGCAACGGTCCGGCATTCCTCAACCTTCCAAGTGACGACAAATGCATCTCCAAGCGGTTGCAAGATCCACCATGCACTCCAAGCAGAAAGAGAAAGTTTTCCTTTTGTACCTCGAGCCCGCCATTGCTCTCCTCGCCTTTGAGACGGGTCCGAATGGCTCCAAGAATCTATACCGATCCTATCGATAGAAGCGAGGATAAAGAGGACGTTATACCTACATTCGATTCCATCCTAGAAGAACCAGATGAGGAATCCATTCCGGAACCCGTGCCATTACGTCGGTCACGAACCCTTCAGGCTGCAAGTCCGGTTTTTTTACGCAACATATTCACTGGCAGGTCATCAAGAGTGACCCTCAGGTCGCCTTCCTATGGTACAGGTTTGTTTTGGGAGCTGACATGCCAGTATTCAATATTCTTTGAAATCAGCTAACCTTTTCTCCTACAGCCTGGCAGGATGAAACGGCGAATTTCTATAGCCGTCCAGAGGATATTCATAAATGTTGGCAGGATGATCATCCAACGTTGCCTTTTTGCACGGCCGCTTGTCACAGTCAGTATTATTATTATTCCTTTCCCTACCCTTTTTGCCGGCAATTTTTAGCTAACTGCAACATAGCGAACTCCTTAGTCGCAGTAGGAGACGAGGAAGGGGGTATCCGTATACTAGATACGGCAAAGGGGGATCAACCCGGATTTTCACAGTCATACTTAACTTTCCAACCCCATATGAACTCGATCATGGACTTGGAATTTTCATCCGATGACAAGTTCTTGGCAACAGCCTCGGGTGACCAAAGCTCTCACATCATTGACATGCCTACCCAGACCGCAGTCTACTGCCTGTCGAAACATTCATCTTCTGTCAAACGCGTGCAGTTTCAGCCCGGGTCTAATGGCAATGTGGTAGCCACTTGCAGTCGAGATGGAAGCATCAATATCTGGGATCTTAGATATAAAGCATTCGATAAACCGTCATTGCAATTGCGATGCTCTCTTGCGTCTGATGGAGATGATACAACACGAATATCAACCGCGGGAATGAAGTATCCTCAAGTGTCCAACAGTATCTGGGGAGCCCATTCCGACCGAGTTCGTTCTAAAGGGCAATCTGAACCCCAAAGTCATCGAGAAGACATATCCGTAACCTCTATTTCTTTCCTTCATCCTGGCCGTGAGCATTTATTCGTGACAAGTTGCGAGTCAAACGCCTGCGTCCGTCTCTGGGATATGCGAACAAGCTATTCCCTGCGTCGAAAGACGTCCACGCCTTTAGCTATCACGAGACAACCAGAAAGTCATTCCCGATACCGACAATTCGGCTTGACTTCTATGGTATTCAACAGCGATGGAAATCGCTTATACACCCTATGCCGAGATGGCACGATTTATACTTATTCAACTCCGCATTTAATTCTCGACAACTCCAGTGAACTGTCCCTGTCGAAACCACCGCACCGCCGTTTCCCAGCTGAGGACGCCAAAACTGGCCTTGGACCACTCTACGGTTTCCGTCATCCTCGCCTTCTAGTTTCTACCTTCTTTGTTAAAATTGCTCTCCGTCAACCGCAAAACGAGAACGCAGAACTTCTTGCAGTTGGTAGCAGTGATAATTGCGCCATCATCTTTCCTACAAACGAGCGCTATCTCAATAACTCTACACGGACTCCCGAGACATGCTCTTTTCCAGACACCTTGCCCAACTCGAAAGGAATCACTGGCCGACGCATTGGCCTACACAGAACAAATTCAGGAACAAGCCTCTCGGCACGATTAGAGCATGACATACCTATATATCAACATGGCACACCGTTGGTGGAAGGCCATCACAAGGAAGTTTCGGCAGTCACCTGGACGCAGAACGGTGAATTGGTCACCGTGAGTGATGATTTGCAAGCCAGGTGCTGGCGCGAAGGTCCCGATTCCAGAGATCTCAGACTTGGGGGTGAGACAGAAGGGAGGCGGTGGAACTGCGGGTGGGCTGAAGTGAATGACCCAGAGTATGATGAGGATGATTGTTGATTATTATTTTTTTTTTCCATGAACTATTTTGGTAGATTGTTTACAGCACAAAAATGCATTTCTTGGGGGTTTAATCAAGGCAAACAGGCATTGTGTTTTTGGTATGAACAGGAGTTTGGGCTTGTTGAACATGGTTAACTGTATGTACTACTATGAGATAGCTTCTTTCGTCGGATGTTAGATGTTGATTCAATAAAGTATGATTTTTCTAACAATTGCCTCAAGAGATAATTTCAGATGAAATTGATTAGGCCCAGAGATTAAGTTTCCCTTTTTATTGCATTCCCACCACCTCCAGCTGCAACAAAAGCTGCAGTTAGCATATAGTTTTTCTAAATGAAGACCAGAACAAGAGCTCTAATGGCCATGTCCATCATCCGCTTTCTGTTCTGGATCTAACTTAATCAACGTATCAATCCTCATAATAGCAATGCATGCTTCCACCGCACTCTTTAATTGTTTGATTTTGCTCATGCTTGGCTCCAAGACACCGGCTTTAATGGAATCAGAAACCTTGCCCTTCATCAAATCAAGGCCATAGTTTTGATATGTCTTGCGTTTCGCAAGATTTTTTTCTTCTTCGCTAGTTTTGCCCTCGTCGCGGGACTGGGAGATGGCGTGCCGACGACGAAGTTGGGAAATTAGCTCGATAGCATCCTTAGCTGCGTTCACACATAATGTTTTAGGGATGATGAGAAGGGCTTGAGCAAATTCGCCAATAGCCTGTTGCTCTCGCGAGTTCTGCAAAAGCTATTAGCTGGTCTGAAAAGAAACAAATGGCTTTTACATCTTACCACTGTGAGTGCGAAGTATTCAAGGTAAATATGAAGTGCAGTCTCTACGGCACCACCGCCCGGGACAATGCTTCCACTCTCGAGGGCTCTCTTGACGGCGCAAAGAGAATCATGTACTGATCGTTCCATTTCGTCGAGCTGGAAATCGTTTGATCCACGGAGGATGATTGAGGCAGATGTATGTGCTTTTGTGCCTTTAATGAGGATACATTCATCATCGGAAATTCGCTCCTGGACGACTTCGTCGGCGCGCCCTAAGCTCGACGCCTCAAATTTCTCGTCGCCATTAAGATCCGATAAAGTACTGAGCAGCATGGCGCCTGTGGCCTTCGCGATACGCCGCAAATCCTCTTTCTTACATCGCCTAACTGCCATCGCGCCTTTTTCAACAAACATTTTGAGACACAAGTCGTCAATACCCTTAGTTGTTAAGATCACATTGGCGCCAGCTTTTAGTATCATTTCCACGCGTTCAAGAACAATGCCAGACTCCCTTTCTCGAATCTTCTCGAGTTGTGTAGGATCTTCGACTGTGATATGGACACCAAGCTTCATTCTTTCCTTTTGCAAGTTCATATCGAGACAAGCAATTCTAGCATCGGTGATCCGGGTGGGCATGGCCTGTGAAGCAACAGTGCAATTCAATGCATAACCATTGACCAACATAGATTCTGTCGCGCTCTTTCCATGAGCCTTGAGCACATTCACAGCTTTAACAGGGTATTTTATTTCGTTTCTCGGCGTCGTCGTTTTGACCGACAGAATGGCCTCGACAGCCATGTTGGCGAAAAATTCGGCATCCGATCCAATGATCTTGCTTGACATGGACGTTTTTGCGATGTTTATCAAGCTGTCTCTCCCAATATTCTCAACCTTCGTGCTGATATTCTCATTCATGTATTTCACGGCCTCGCGTAGAGCCAGCCTGTACCCCGTGATGATTGTCGTAGGGTGTATCCGGTTCTTCATTAATTCGTTCGCCCGGCGAAGAAGTTCCGCAGCAATGAGAACAACAGATGTAGTCCCGTCTCCGACCTATTGCCGTTAGAAAATGCCTGTCCAGAGCTAAAGAAATCGCTATACCTCTTTATCCTGCTGTTGAGCAAGGTCGACAAGAATCTTTCCTGCCGGGTGTTCCACGTCCAGCAAAGTTAGGATTGTCGCTCCATCATTGGTAACTGTCACGTCCTAATTTTATCAGTATCTTACTTCTCGAAACCAAAGCCAAGGGAAACATACCCCTATATCATCCACCATCATCTTATCAAGACCTGAGGGGCCAAAGGAGCTTTTGACAACATTGGCAATCGCCTGAGTCGCAAGGACTAACGGAAACAAAGTTCAGCAAAGCTCTGAGATATTCAAATGAGGATGGTACGGACCATTTTGGTCGCGAATATCTTGCCCGCTGAGTTTCTGGCCTCCGAGGACTGTCACCAGGTTAGCGGGTTATGTCAAGGGAGCACCTAAGAGTTAAAGCAAAACCTACAGAGGGTGCCGGAGTTCCGAGACTGCTCGAATATGGTAGTCATGCTGTTCGAATTGGAAGAAGGAGGCGGTGGGCGTTGACTTGCAAGCTCCCTGCTGTTGACT
Organism: Amauroascus niger; assembly: GCA_001430945.1. Classification (NCBI taxonomy): domain Eukaryota; kingdom Fungi; phylum Ascomycota; class Eurotiomycetes; order Onygenales; family Onygenaceae; genus Amauroascus; species Amauroascus niger. The sequence goes on from LJPK01001680.1 coordinate 30,420, forward strand.
GCTCGTGGAGATTATATATGGGAGTGTGCCCGCTTTGGGGAGCTTTTTTTTTTGGGTGGTCAAGTTGTGCCAAGCAATTTCTGCCTTTAGGGCGGTGAAGGACTTTTTTCTTGATGAAACCCCTCGAAAGAGTCATGACTGGGCTTGTGGGGAATCCTTGAGCTGCTTCTTCTCCGACTTTCTCCCCCCTCCTTTTTATTTTCTCCCTTTCTTCCCTCCTCGGCGTCTTCTCTCCAACTTTTGATATTTCTGGTTTTCATTCTCCATTGCCATACTATGTCGAGTCAGGAGCTCCAAGACGGAGTTGACGCCTCTCAGACCTCTTCTACCCCTCTTCCCATCCGCACTATGGACCCCGCTCCTCAGGGAGACGCGACCCCTGCAACAGGGGAACTCTCCAAGAACGCGGCGAAAAAGGCTGCGAAACAGAAGAAACAAGCTGCTGATAAGGCAGACAAAGCTGCAAATAAAGGCATTGGCAAATCTGAGTCCAAAGCTTCAACCGCCAAAGCCCCAAAGAAAAAGATTGAAGGCGCTGCTCTTATCGGTATAGATGTCGCGAAAGAGGACGATTTTGCAGCATGGTACCAACAAGTGCTCTTAAAGGGAGAAATGTTAGACTACTATGATGTGTCCGGTTGTTTTGTTTTAAAGGTAAAACAGCTGGTCTTGATTTCCATTCAGTTTTTGAGGGAAAATCACTAATAGTTTCGCAAACGCAGCCTCATTCATACTTTATCTGGGAAGAGATACAGAATTGGTTCAATGATAAAATTAAGAGGATGGGCGTCAAGAACTGCTCGTTCCCATTGTTCGTTTCTGAGGACGTTTTGAAAAAGGAGAAGGATCATATAGAAGGATTCGCCACTGAGGTGGCCTGGGTTACACATGCGTATGTATACCCCCGTAATCTGTTTCGGGCAAGCTTCTGGTGTAGAAGTGAAGCTGACCGTACACAGTGGCGATAGTAAGTTAGATAAAAGGATTGCGATTCGCCCAACTTCGGAGACAGTTATGTATCCATACTACGCAAAATGGATTCGAAGTCACCGCGATCTTCCCCTTAAGTTAAATCAATGGAACTCTGTTGTAAGATGGGAGTTCAAGAATCCTCAACCATTCTTGCGTACCCGTGAATTCCTGTGGCAGGAAGGACACACTGCGCACTTGACTGAAGCAGCTGCCCGTGAGGAGGTTCTTCAAATCCTCCAGCACTACGCTCATGTTTACGAACAACTTTTGGCCATCCCTGTCATCCGCGGACAGAAGACGGATAAAGAGAAGTTTGCTGGTGGTCTTTACACTACCACTGTTGAAGGCTATATCCCCTCTACAGGTCGTGGCATTCAGGGTGGTACTTCCCACGGTTTAGGGCAGAATTTCAGCAAGATGTTTGGCATAACTGTCGAGGATCCTACCTCAAAGCCTGAGGAGAAAAAACCAGCGCTCCATGTGTGGCAGAACTCCTGGGGCTTGTCCACTCGTACTATCGGTATCATGGTTATGGTTCACAGCGATAATCATGGCCTAGTGCTCCCTCCACGGGTTGCAGATGTCCAAACCATTATTGTTCCTGTCGGCCTCACAGCCAAAACTCCTGATGACGTGCGTGCGTCGATCAACGCCGAAATCGATCACATAGCCTCTGTTCTTGCGGCGTCTGGAGTGCGTGCGGAGGTTGACAAACGTGAAGGTTATTCCCCAGGCTGGAAATTCAATGAGTGGGAACTAAAAGGCATTCCCCTCCGCCTCGAGTTCGGTCCAGGAGAGTCTTCCGGTGGTTTCGTCACCACATCGCGTCGCGACATTCGTGGAAAGGAAGGAAAGTCCACCATTCCTATTGCCCAACTTGCTACGGCAGTGCCAGCGTTACTTGAAACTATCCAAACAGACCTATACACACGTGCAGAAGCCCAGTTCCGCTCACATGTCAAGCATATCACAACGTGGGAGGACTTTTGCCCTGCTCTGAATGACAAAAATCTTTGCATGATCCCGCATTGTTTGACAGAGGAGTGCGAAGACGAGATTAAAGATATGAGCGCTAGAAAGGCCGAAGAAGAGACTGGCGAGGCCGTCGATGCGAAAATGCCAAGTATGGGCGCGAAGAGTTTGTGTATTCCATTTGATCAGCCAGCAGGCATTGAGAAGGGAGTCACAAAGTGTGCAAATCCAAAGTGCACACGATTAGCAGAACAATGGTGCTTATTTGGACGTAAGTTTTCGCACTACATCATATATTGTTTTATGATAGGATCGAGCCACTGACTCCGCTTCCCAGGTTCATACTAAGATATTTCTACGCCCATGTATTTCCCACGTTAACCAATAAATACGTCCAGAGCTCTTAGACATCACTCGTCTAGATTGAGGTAACATCCCTCGTACATATGTGCCCGTACCTACCTACTACAGTTTCATTTCGAACAAGGAGTACTTCACTTTCATTCCCAAACTCACCGCTCGTTTATTTGATAGATCTGAAAGAGTAGTGGTGCAGTGCAGCGCAGTGCGCATAATTTCATATACATACCTAGTCAGTACTCGCTTTCTGACTGATCCGAAATACGTCGAGCAAGTGGAAAGTATCCCATTTTGAGAACACAAGTTGCAACTTCAAACGAGAGCCGAAAATTTTCCGATATATCTAGAAACCCTTTTTTTTTTTTTGAAGATAGATCATATTTCTCAACCACCCCAAAGGTCGACTCGCATTTTCAGCCACATTGGCTGAATTTGAGATTGGACAGCGGGGAAAGTCTCCAGGGTGCCGCAACGACTCGTAAAAAGGAAGGATAAAAAGAGGCGATGGGTGAATGTTCTGTGTCAAGTGCTTCATCTAGGTGAGGTCGCAAACATCCAACCAAGCACAATCTAAGGAGCGTACATGCGAGGATGCTGTAAATAAATAAATAGCCAAATGAAGAAATCGCAGCGCCTAACAGAAATTGAAACAATTGTAGTATACAGCAACTACATACAAAATATCTACTATTGTCGACGCCAAGTTACATACATTTTCCTTGAGCTCGAGCCCACCACACGGACAAAATGAACCATAATAGTAAAGGAACATTTGAGCACCTAGCTTCGCTGGGCTTAAGTGGGTAGAAAGATGAAAACCATTCCATTATCCTTTTCTCAACGAAATATAAAGTACGGAGTAGACATTGTAGATTGTAGAATGTAGGAATTGACTTCTTAGAAAGAAACATATATATTTGTTTGACTTGTGATCAAAATAATGTACACCCATCGAACGCTAGAAGAGGGACTATATACTGATGACAATGTCCCAAATCCTGGAATAGTGATAGGAAGGAAAAGAAAAGTTGTAAAATTAAAAACTGCCCACAATGCTTCTCTTTTCTTCAACGATGAATCGTCCAAAATCGGACATTCCGTCACAGCGAGATCTATCAACACTCTATCGTGAGGCAATAGGAGATGATATTTTCCCAGGGCCGCTCTCGACCCAACCAGACGAGGAATTAGAGGAGCCTTTCGACTTGGAAGATCCGGCGGACGAAGCGGACCTATCAGAAATAACCGAATGACGGTTATCTATAGGTCTGGGTTGGATTTCTGATGCGGTAAGATGGTTGTTCTCACCAACTCTCAACGACTTATCTCTCGTTCCAACTTTTGGGTTTGGCGATTTTCGGGGGAGGCCCCATTTTACGGTGTCGGGGCCATCCCAGATGGCGAATACTGCGCGTGAAAGCCGGCTATGGGAACTGTGTGGGCGATTCTCGTTTGAAGACTTTCTTTGCGAGTTTTCCAGACGGGATAGCCGGGAAGGAGATTTGGGTATTTTTGGAACGTGGAATCTGGCTTCATCACTGGGGATCAATCTCGAAGGAGGTTGGGCATATGTATGCCTTCGTTGACGTGTTCTGAGCTCACAGTTATATAAGTTATCACTCTCCAGACCCTTCAAGGCAGGAATCGACAGCTCCCGTTGCGGACTATCCGAGCTGCTTGTTATTTCAGTCGATGGTGTTGTTCGAAGAGAGCGCCCTTGATATTTCCCCTTCCTTGAGAAGTTTGTACTTGGAAGCTTGCGTGGCCCATGCGCAGACATTGGCTTTTGTGGATGGTTCGTAATTGAAACGGGAGATAATAGCTGGGGAGACATATGTGACGAATCGTCAGAGTGAATTTGACGGAAGGCATCGTGGGAATTAATTTCGCGGATGATGGTATCTTGTAATGACTCAGATGTTGGATTTTGGCTTGTTGGAGTTTGCGTTGAAGTGTATGCTTGCCTAAATATATTCATAATCTCCTCCACTTTACGGCTTGTTGTTGCCGGTAACATTGGAGTTAGGCTCGCCACCGAAACAGGAGTGTTCACAATCTCAGCGATGCTAGGGTTTTGTTGGTTTTCTAAGGAACTTTCAGTAGGACGAGTGCCCACTTTAACAAACATCTTGTGGGGAGCTGCCAATTCCATGTTTATAGCAAGGTCTCTGACGTTTTTTCGAGCCGAAAATGTGCACGGTTTCGGAAAGAGTAAAAGATTCCCGTGTGAACGACGAGCCTTATTGTTGGCTGGTCTTTCTTCAGACTTCGACTGACAAGAATTAGCCACTTGGTTAGCCTCATCGTTTGTCTCTAATTGCTGCAGGGCACCCAGAGAGTCAGTTTTATTAAAAGCGGTTTTCGCTGGCGGGATTGTTGAATTGTTTTGGCTTGGTTCATATATTTTGGCTTCACTTTTTCGCACGCTGGTCTCGGCAGTTGCAGACGGGCGCTTTCGTAGGTTGTGTGCCGATATACTAGCCCTCAAAGTCACTTTCTCGGTTTCAGGAAAAGGTACACGGTCCATCGAGGGCGATTGTGAACGTGGCTTGGTACGCTCTTCTTTGTCTTTATAGACATGCGACCTTGCTCTCCGAGCTCGTCGGTTATACAGTGGAGAGTAACATGGGATGCTGCCTCCATTCTGTACAATATTGCGGTCTGCGACATCCTCCTGGTATATTGCCGATATAATTCGGGCATACGGATCCTGTACGCGAATTGGGGGGGTGCGGAGATTTCGCTCGGCAATATCTTCATTATAGAGTGTCAGAGGCGAGACTTGAGCTGGTGAACGTTCCCGCTGGGATGAGAAAATGGCTTCGATGACATCAACATGGCGTTTCGTTCGAAGGGGACACGGCTTGGGATCAATATACTGATATCGCTTTTCAGGACAGGAACGAAAATTGTCGTGCAGTTCACCAAATTGCCGTTCAATAGTCAAGAAAGGTTGATTGTCCATGTTGAGCGGCAGAGGCTACCCTTTGTGCTGATCTCCTAGACTGAACGCTAGAAAAGATTCGCTGCTAGATGATGCGTAGCAATTATGCTCGAGGTTTGCGGTTTCTCTGTGTTCAGGGACCTCTTCAATCCTACCATTGTCTTTCATTAATAAGGAGTTCAGAGCTGGATCTTCGGAATGCTGTAAGTAGACACTAAAGGACAACAACAGGCAAAACAATGATAAGAAGGGAAAACTGACGTCTCTTGTAAGAAAAATATACCTACAATATGGAGGATGACTACCGATGAAGAGGTTTGGCGATCGCTGCAAGGATGACGAGGGAAAGTTGACCTGTCCTGTATCCCGACTTCAATATGCAGGCAAGAAATACGGAGAACTTGTAACTGATATTTCAAAGGCCATGAGTGGAGGAGGCCTTCAAAAGTAAATTAGAAAAAAAAAGCGGGCGTTTTTACCCTATGTCCCGAAAGCCAGTCAAGCTAAGTCGACCATTGCGGCGATAGCGCACGACGGTGGGATCCACCTAGTTAACCAGTTAGTTGTAACCCGTTTTCTGTGAGCCTTGAAAAGTTTTGCCGGCTGGGTTTCTGAGGGCAACTGTATAACTATCAAAGCAATAATTTCGAGGCTTTTTGGGCACGCTGAGTGTTCAAGGAGCTTTGGTCAAGGAGTGGTTGCAAGCAACCAAAACCCATGGGTGTTCCTTGACCCGACCGATCCACAGGGGGCAGTTTTAGCTTCAGTAGGAGCATTTTCAACGGTTTATCCAACCTTCGCCGGCTGGCCTCGAGCTAACTAACTACAAGCCGCGTTATCACGCTTTGGTGTGGAGCTCTGCTAGAACGTTTCGGTATTAGAACTGCTGAAAGAACACGGACTGAACAGGGGCTTCCATGCCAGGAACATGATTGGATCGGACCAAGTCCAGGTCGTTCGCATGATGTGAGTAACAGCCCGGGCTCAGAGAAACACCATGTCTCTGAACATGTGATGCGAAGGCAGTTCTTATAACGACCTCTTCGCATTGTTTCCCTCGGAAGGTCTTAGATAACTAGATCTCGCTCTCAAAACAATGTTTCTTTCTTCGACAAGTGTGACATTCGACCCCGGAACTCTGCTTCGGCAGCTAGTCATCTGAACCATATGTTAGTTAACTGTTTAGCTTTGCTTGAACCATGGGAATGGCGATGCCACTTACCTCTTAGCTTGTTGACGTTGGACGTGTTCAAGCAAGTGTAACTAAAGGAAACAACACGAGAGTAATGATTGAATGATTTTGCTTCTTATGAGTCGGGCAGTGAGTGGTCGCCCGAGGGACAGATGATGAGCGGTCGAAGAAGGTGGAAGAAGACGTTCTCAGCTCACCTGATCTTCCGCTTTTGGCAGTAACTAACTACGACTCTCAGATTGATAAGCTACATTCGACAACCAAACAGCCAGGGAAAACCATCCAGGCGTCATTCTTCTTTGCATTGCTCTCAGAATGCGTAAACCAATGCAGAGAAAACGGATGAAACCTTTTGTCGTATGCAACATTGACAGCGACATTACTACCCTGGCGAGATACGGGCCACCTGATACGATTACATTCACACTTACACTCACGAAAAGTTATAGTATATGTACAGTGCATTTTTTGAATGTGAAATTTATTTAACTCATGTGTACCGCAGCAGTATTATAGCTCAAGGGATTTGATTGCCGCTCTGAATCGGATAAAATCCAACCACACCGTGTCTTAGAGGATGTTGAAGATACCACCATACCACCGAGCAGAGTTAATCCTTAGTACCGCAGTAAATCTATAATGGGTCAATTTCCTTCACTCAAACTCTTCAGGTTCTCCTCCAATGACACACATGGGACTTCTAGATATTGTTTGGTCTTTTTTGCATTATCACCGGACTCTCCTTGATGCATTGGGGATAGAGACGGTTTCCGATCAAAAGCAACAGAATTAGGACCAAACAATGCATCACTGACTGCCCTCTCCACCTTTCCAATAGCAACAGGACTGCGTGGGTTAAGCCAGTTGCGCGGTGAGTTAGGGTCCATGTCAGTAACAACGATGTGCGGTAGTCGATATTGTCTCCAGCTTCGTTCATTGCTGGCGGCACCCTGAAATCCCGGGTATCGGGTGCAAAGCGTGTCTATTTGACGTGGAGGCACAACCTTCGGCACCGCTCGGCTTTCCACAGGTAATGGTAGGGATGAGGACGAGAAGCGGGAGGCCGTGTCAATGTGAGAGTCCATTATCTGAAGGGTACTGCCGATGCTTGCAGAATCTGTCTCTAAGACGGCTGCTGCTTTGTCTGAAATTTTGTTGGGAAGATCTGCCACAGTTCGACTGTCTTGATTCTGAAAATCCATTGCCAACGATTGAGGTGAATTGGGCAGCCGAATGCAATCTGACTCTGCCCTGAAAGGTAGATTTGTCTTTGGCCAGGGCTGCAAAGGTTTCTCAATTGCACAGTTCGGGTTCGGGGCGCCATTCCGCTGTGCAGCGATATAATGAGGAACTATTCGAGGGACTTCATTCAGAAAGCCAGTTTGTCCGATTTCTGGATTTCCAACTTGACGATCCACCGTGGCATTCAAATTAGCCTTTGCTCCGAACCCAGAACACCCCGTGAGAACAGCCGAAGGCAGGGTTTGATTTCCCAAGCTGGCCTTTTTCCGCTTGACCTCATGAAGCGCGACGTCTATACCCGCAGGCCGCTTTTTCACGAGTGCAGTTCTTCGCCTTATGGACAGTGGTATATCTTCCTCGTTGTCATCCTTTCCAGACATATAGCTCACATCGTTATGACTATATCCCTCGATATCATCATCGATTTCCATCTTAATCACCGGGTCCATCGTCGAACTTGCATGCACATATCCTGGACTGGGCCTAGGATGCTCACTCTTCACCTTGGTATCCGGTTTCGGTTTCACAGGGGCCTTCGCACGTTTGAGTGTATTTGACTGAGCTTTCACCTTTTTGTGGGATAATATCTTGCTACCGGTACCTTCCGCCGCCCCTCCCGGTAGTGTTCCTGTCGAATTTTGCAACGTTCCGGTTTCTATCGCCTTTTTCAAACGCGTAAATCTCATTCGCGCCGCCGGTGGATTGATATGTGCAGCCTGGCCGACAGCATTGAAATCGATCTAAGATCCCCTAGTTAATTTCCAGTGTCGATAAGACATATACACAATCTTCATCACTGGAGATGCTGCTATAGGAACGGAGCAGACTCACAGTTTTGTAATCGGACTTCTGCAAGCAGACATACAGGAACCAAAGGTTCACATCAAGCTGGAGTTTTGAAGGCATACCTCAATTGTGTTTTCTTCTGGTTATGCGATGTTTAAACACGTTTTCCAAACTGATCTGATCTTTCCTAGGACGAAAAAGGTGGAAGTGAGAGCTTTACATAGGGGAAGCTGACGGGGGAGTGAAAAGATCACGTAGTTATCATAAAAACAGGGTGACAAAGATCAGTAATTTTGAACAATGACTAAAAGCAACAAGATGATCCGTATGCCAAAGATGCAGGTGGAGAAAGAAACAAGATATCAAAGCACAGAATGATCCGTGCAATGCCGTGTTAGAATTGGCATGTCTGACTCACGACTGCAGAAAGGCGGGAAAAATTTGACCTAGCAACCAACTTGCTGCCAAAGAAGCTAAGTTATGCTTAGTTCAAGAGCTTAGAGGGTTGCCGCGAACAACAAGATAGAGTATTTGAGATTGCCAGAGGTGAGATGCCCCAGAAAACTAGCTTGCATTTGTATCATAACTGCATCTCATGGTCTTCCTCATCACCAGAAGGGTCCTGTATAGTGGGTAGATTAGCAAAACGTTCTGCTGACTCTTTTGCTGCTTCAAGAAGGATACTATGAGCTGCTCGAGCTGCTTCGACAGCACCGTCCAAAAGCGAATCATGGCCAACACCGGCAACATCCCCTTTAAGCCAGACCTCAGTGATTTCGTCCCGCGATGGCATATATCCGACTATGCAGAGCGAAGCAATATCCTTATGTTCAGATGGGTCAGGATCAAGCACCAATGATCTTCCTGCCTGCTTCGAAATGCCTTCCTGGTTAATACTGCTTTTCGCCTCCACAATAGCAGCCACGCCGCCAGCAAGTAAGTCCAAACAATCAATCCTAGCATCAACGATTGCCGCAGACGCAACTGTAATACAGTTTGCAAGAACGTTCATTAATCCCCAACCATCCACTCCACCTAGGGGTCCGGATGAAAGCGAATCACCCCACCATCTATCATCTTCTCCCTCCAGGATATTTATCGTCACATCCAGACCGCTCTTTGGCCATCGGTCTCCAATGATCATTCCTCCAAGAGCGGTTTCGAGGTGAACAGCCAGATCCCTCTCATAGATGTCCCGTAGGTAGCCCCTCCGTCTTCTCCCGGCAAACGGTGCAAATTTTATGTGGGTTGATAAAAGAAGGTTTGGTGAGAATGGCGCAGAGCGAGGAAGAGGCCGGGGGCCATGGACCGTGCAAATGAGTTTTAGGGACGAGGAAGGCGGAATCAGCGTTGTTGATTTATATGAAAGTTCAGAGGGTTGCAATTCGAGATATGCGGATCCTGACGCCGAGGGAATAATACCAGTTTTCAGAACTGTGCACAAAATATGTCAGCAATGAAATCCATATTTGTCCGGTCACTGATAACTTACATGTTTTCCTCAGCTCATTGGCTTTTCGCGTGCGGACGGGCCTCTTGAGCGGTGCTTGTTTCTCGGCACCCGCTGATAAAGACGAAGATGTAAAGACTGGAGGCCGAGTACCTCCGGAAGGCCCGTTTATTCTCCTCTTGTCTGACATTTTGTTTGTAGAAAGATTTGGCAAACAACGCACTTGAACGTTGAAAACGCAGATTGTTCTGCAGGATAGTTAACTGTCTCACAATAAGCTCAATGTTTGCGCTGTTTGTCAGAAAGCTTTGTTTTCCGAATGCGCTAGGCGATGGAACAATATTTCTTCCCCCACCACTATAATTTCAACCTCAAAAATCTTCAACCTTTTCTTCTCACACAAAGAGATTTTCAGCAGCAATGTTCAAATATAACACCACAAGGCACGACTAATGGGTATGTACATCCTTCCTTTGAGCTCCTTCAACTCTCCCTACCCACATGAGGAAATCCTACCAAAAGTTCTTTCTTGGAGATACACCATGATCCCATTTGAACATGCATCACCATCTGACCGCTTCTTTCATACCTCTCTCTGCTTCTGTGCTCCTGGAACAGACCGTCAGCTAACCTGGGGAGTAGGTCTTGATGTTTCTTTATGCTCTGTATCAATGGCGGCAGTGGAATTATAAATCTTTCAAGGTAAATCACACACTCTACCTTTTTGCCAGCTTCACCCTTTTCAAATCACTTCTATCACTTCTATGATGAGAATCTATTTTATTCAGTTCTGCTTCTGCAATATTATTGAAGAAAACGAAATACCAAAGTAACGATCCTGATATACATGACACCTTGACAATATTGAATTTGATGAGCAAAACTCGGCGTTGAATCTGTTCGCTAACACTTGAACGCTGCAGCAGGTAATCCATAGTCCACTCCCACAAAATGAAGGCAACCCGAATTATATGATATACAAAATTTTCATAATAAATTCTCCCTGTTGTGCAACTGGTGTGGTTGGAGCACCCTGTGCACATATACGCAGCGCCTTGATCCATTTGCTTTTCGGTACTTATCGACATAGCATTAGGCATTTGCAACCCTTCCCCTAGTCTTTGGCCTCTTTTGCAGAGGTTGTGGAAAATATAATATGTACATAATTCAAGAATCAACCAATTCAAAGAAATCATTGTCATGAATATATTGCCTTTGCTAATCACAGCACAAACATCCACCCACCCATCAACAAAAAGTACAAAAACACTTTTTAACCGCTGCATGTGTATAAAGTTGTAAAACAGGAAATGGATGTTTAGTAAAAAATCGGGAAAGAATTGTTACTTTTGGTCTATAATGTAGAAATCCACCCAGAACAAATGCAGTAATCTAGAACTAACCCGGGATTGATATCTAACCGGTCATTCTTGAAGATGTAAGCACTAAACATCCGGTTTCTAGCAATGGTTTGTTAGATAGGGCCGTAGTAAAAATATGGCAGACGGTAATCACCGCTCCAAGGTAAGCGTGTTAAATCATTCGACAAGCAGGCGGTATTGCATAGAGAACATAGAAGACTAACTTCGATCAATCTTCCTGAACGGGCGTGGTTGTGCCACTGGAGCGGGACATGCTGTACGGTGCCTGTAGATCATGTCAGAAGAATATCCGACATAGTCGCTAAAGGTAGGTCACAGTTAGCTGACCAAGGGCCAAGGAATACATACAAGAACTTTCTTTGCATTGCATATTCTCCAGGCAAGATTACGAACGTTGCCATCCGCCCATACAACTTCAGGGGCAAATTCTATACCAAACCTGTAAAGACAACCATGCATGTCAGTTATGTTCACTGACTTGAACGGAGAAACGGGGTCACCGACATATGCTGGACAGCGAACACTACTCGTTTTGCGTATTTCCCGTCTCTGTCGACCTGACAACCGAAAGCCTCCTCAGGATTATGCGGTGCTATGTCCGCATCCCGATCTAGACAATTCTGAACAATCGGGAGTAACGCCGCTTCAATAGCTGGTCTAACAACGGCGTAGTTGTCCAATGACGCTTCATTTTCCTCAAACTTCGCGATGCGGATTTCGAATGGACGAGATATCGCCATCACGTTGTGTTTTCCGTTATGATGATATCTGAATTCAAATACGCCTTGATTCCACCATAGTTTGTCTCCAGAGAAGATCATTTCTCCTGAGACGATTTCTCGAGTCGTATCATTATCCTCGTCCGCAAGCTTGATGACAACGTCGTTGCTTATGAGCCCCATTTCACTGGTTGATGAATCAAACGCACCTTCGTTGGTAGCGATCCACCGTCCTTGGGATGAGACTTTCGTAATTTCGCGAGAGGAATTATGGGTAACCATATAGAGACCAACCCAGTCCTTTTTACTGTGATTCAAAGGAGCAGTCCATTTGACTTTGATCGGAGCTCCATATTCAAAGACCAAATCTTCACTTTGTCTGGAAGCCTGAGATTTGCCATTTGACGCATCACCGACCTTATAAAATGAAGCCAACTGAGTGCCTTCAACAGTAAGGGAGTAGTCTTTCAATTCGTAGCCAGCCAGATCTGGTTCTAGACGAGTGATCGTAATCCTAGCAGGATATTTATGGAAAAGCGCGGTCGTATCTTTCACAAATGTGGTAACACCAGCGGCAAGTTTCGGCCGGGCTGTGTCAATCACTTCTTCCACAAATTCAATCGACTCATCGAGAATTTTGTCAACGCTTCCTTGGAATTGTTTTAAGGAGTTTGGCAAAGAACGTTTAATGCTTTTTACCAATCCAGCATCGCGTCGCAAGCTTCGACCATAGAGCTTTTGCATATGTGGACGCTCGACCAATTGGATGAATGCTATGCTTAGCGTATGGCTCAGTAGGGCAAGGAATATCATTGCACGACTGTTTGTTATCAAAACGGCACCCCAAACACCTGCCAAACCAAGAACACGTTCGGGATTATTGAGGAATCGGTAAATGCCGCTATATGTTAATTTAGGGGATTCGTCATAGAAGAAATCTCCGAAAAACCAGCCGAACTCTCCCAGAGACTCGTATATGCTCATAGACGTCCATATCTGCAAGGCAATTAGACTGGCACCCAAAACATGCCTAAATATTGCCAGCCCATAAGCCCAATCTTGTGGCAAAGTATACACTTTCCACGCTGCAGCAATAAAGCTGGCATAACATGTAGTCATGCTCAAGTGATAGATACCTTTCCACTGTCTCCATGCTTCATCTTGGCCTTCTCCAAATTTGACAAAGTGCCTGGTCCAGGATTTACGAGTCGATTGACGATCTAGTATGTACCCAATACCAGCGGAGTACCATACTCTCCACACAGCGGCATTCAAGACAAAAAGGAACTGATATGCTGGGGTGGATGGCGTGATGATCGTGAGGGCGAAAAAAAGTAGGTGGATCAAAAAGACCGAAACATCTGGAACCCGGTGGAAATCCATACTTCCAACAAGAGCGTGAGTTGAACGTGGCTGCGTCGTCGAAGGAAGGGGAACCGGAGGAGTGGTATCACTGTTGAAAGAGTTTGACCTTGATCCGTCTTCGTGTAGAGCAGTGTCCAAATCAACTACTCGCTTTCGGGGAGGAGGAGCATTGTACGTCTTTTCAATGTGCGGATTCTCAACAAGTACCAAAAAGGCGAACTGCGCAGCATGTGCGAGGATCGAAATAAAAAGGACCTTGTAGCTCGCAGCCATCAGCGAGATTCCGTAGTATCCGGCATAGCCGACCGAATACATTGGGTGCGGCGCCATCTCGAACACGCCATCGAAAGTCAAGTCCTGGTCGATAAGATAGAAAAAGTCACCCCAGTACCAAGCGAAGTCCTTAACCACACGATGCGCATCTAGCTTGACCCAGAGATTAAATAAGACGAGGCTCATCCCTACAACCCATCGGAGCAGCATCATGAGGAAGCCTTCTCCCATGGGGCGGCTTCCACATGCGACGGCAAACAGGCAGTAAGAAGTAAAATCACACATCAAAATCAAATCCACCACCCGCCTGAAAACCAACCACGTGTTGTACTCAATGGGAGCTTTTTCGAAAGAGTAGTCTTCGGGAATCTTCGTTTCAAGTTCCCGTTTGATAAAGCGGTAGATATGGGGATGGGGGTTTTTGCCAGTTGCCGGATTGACAAACAACTGCAGCTTCCTTGCCCATAGTATGAGGGTCCGGTGGGTTGATTGCATATGTAGCAACCATCCGATTCCAACATTATACGCCGCTCTCCAGGACAAGAAGACGAATGCAAAGACGGGTATCCGATATGATCCCGGGAGGGAACGAAGCAATAGAATATGAAGAGCCAGGATCGCGAGGACTAAAATATCGGATATATTTTTCGGTTCTGACGGGGAAAGTAGCTGCGAGACCATATCACGAGTATGAGGAACGGTGAACACTAATTAATGATGTTATGTTAGTTTTCAACTTCAATTCTATTTCATCAAAATCTCGAGCACAGTAACCATGTAGTCACAGAAAAATGCGCATCCTTGGAAGTCTCGCGCCGTCCCTCTATCCACTTGGCGCAATGGGAATCGGAGACACTTACCAGTACCGTCTGGTGTCCTACCAAACGTCTTCTTTTCCGGTTCCGTCTTACTCGACTCATCTGTTCGCATTTTGCTCATCAAAGAATCCTCTGGTGCTGAAGGCTCCATGCTTTTGGAAGCTTGTGTCTTCCTTTCTCGAAGGCCTTCACCGCCTGTAGATATAGCTATAGGCTCAGCCATAACAACGTTCGAATTGGCACGACGTCGAAGCGGGTTAAGCCGCTGGAGAGGACGGAGAAGCGTCGAGGAGACCGTCAAGTTGAATTGACTTTGGAATGACTATTCTGTGGTGGGCTTGCTGTCAGGATAGAAATAACTAAACAATCCATGTCGATCAAGATACGTACCTCTCACTTAAACCCGTTATTCAGGAACGACTGATTATTACAATCACAACTGGTGTTTCCCGTATATATGTCAAAATAATTGGTTGGTGCGTACCTCCATGCTTACCCTGTCCAAAACCAAGTCCCTTGATCACGCGAAGGGAGGAGATTGACGTTGGTTCTTGGCGAAAACATGTGCCTGTCACCAGACTCCCCGCAATCACCATAGGCCACTTGAAGTTGGATATCGCCAAGCAGGCTTATTTCCCATAGCCAAATAGGTAGACTGTAACTAGTTAAGGAAAATAGACTATAACGAGCTTTTGATATGACTTACAAGAACCATGCACAGGATTGCTACTCCGTACTCTAACTAGATTTTATCTGAAGGATTGCCAGCTGTTCCGGGTGTCACTATCTCCTTGAACTGTGTGTTACACTGGACAAGTCTCAGTTAACTAGTTACCCGTCACCCGATCGGCTTTCTAACTACCTTACACACTAAAAAGAGAAGGTTGAGCTCAACTAACTAGCAAGATACCATGTCTATTGTCAATTCTTCTTTGTGCAACAACTTGTTCAAGGCTTGGCTGTTGACGCGAGAAGATTGATAGATCGGGGAGTCAATGTAGCTGCGGGGGTTTCTGACCTGACGTGCCACAAAACACACTCCATAGGAAAGTTACACTATTGCACTCTGTCTTTCTGGTGCAGTTCTAATATCCTCATTAGGTCTGTGCTCTAACTTGATAATTGTATGGATGATGTCCATACATGCGTGCCCAAAAAAAGGATTCCCAATATCTGCAGTGGTAGTTAATGATTCTCAATGTTCCTCCTGTACCAGTACTAGTTACTGGTCCAGTAGGCTTGGAATAAAAAGACTTCACGCTTAAAGCAGATGTTCCCAGAGGGAATGTTTGCGGGTTTGAACAATTTGGTGCTTTCCCAAATCTGTTCCTGTTCTATGTTCGCCAGCTGGCCCCTTCGTACTTAGTTTCTCCACATATCAACTGGCTGCAGGTGTCATTACACAGTTGTTCTTCGGGCCGGACCCACATGGCCTTCAAAAGGGTGAGTGGAATTGAAGATTTGGGGGGTATGAAAAGACTCCTTGGGTGATGAAATGCATCATGCCCTGTGTCAATTAGTTAGTTGATTCATCCATGGATTCTCACTCGATGTTGTTGGCTCCCTGCCACAACTAACTAGTTAACTAACTAATTAACTAACTAAATAGGGTGGCAAAGCTAAACACAAGTACGGAGTAAATTGGATTCTCATTCTAAGAACACAATGCATAGCTCACGACCTGAATGATAGTTATTATTAGCAGACGTTTTATGCACTGTCCCCTAAATGTCCTTGATAGAACAGGGATAAGCTTAATGGGCTGAAAAGCTTGTCAGCGATTGCGGCGTTTTCGGGAGCTCCGCGTATGACAAATCCAACATCCCGCAATCGCCACCCGCTCCAAACCAGGAGGTTCGAAATCTCATCAAGGTCGCTAGCTCTGCCTTCGATTCTCAAATTCACTGCATGTCATACTAAGGTCTGGCAGCTTCTTTTTTATCTATGAGATATGGCTCCATCATTCGAAGAGCCTGCTGCTGCCCTGGGTGCAGCTTCCAAAGCTGCGCCGAAACTTGTTGCTCCCGAACCAGGTATGTATTCGCGAAGGAATCGTGGAAAATCAGTTGGTATTAATTATGCTAATTTGGCATTTTTAGAACACTGTCCTGGTCCCGAATCAGAACAGGCCGGCAAAGGCGACGCATGCGCTGGCTGTCCTAACCAAGCTATTTGTGCCTCAGCCCCAAAAGGCCCTGACCCGGATATTTCCATAATAACGGCTCGTCTTTCCTCCATACGACACAAGATCCTTGTGCTTTCCGGTAAAGGTGGAGTTGGGAAGTCTACGTTTACAACTCTCCTCGCCAATGCTTTTGCATCAAATCCAGATTCCACGGTCGGCATTATGGATACAGATATTTGCGGGCCTTCAATACCAAAAATGATGGATGTTGAAACAGAAACTATCCATGTGAGCAACGCTGGGTGGAACCCCGTTTGGGTATCCGACAACCTTGCGGTGATGAGCGTTCAATTCATGTTGCCAAATCGGGACGACGCTGTGATTTGGCGGGGGCCAAAGAAGAATGGATTGATTAAACAGTTTTTGAAAGATGTTGAATGGGGGGAGTTGGATTATCTGATAGTCGATACCCCTCCAGGAACTTCCGATGAGCATCTCTCAGTCAACTCATTCCTCAAGGAGTCAGGTGTGGACGGCGCCGTCCTGGTTACCACTCCACAAGAAGTCTCCCTTTTAGATGTCCGGAAAGAAATTGATTTTTGTCGCAAAGCCGGTATTCGCATATTAGGACTAGTGGAAAATATGTCCGGTTTTGTCTGCCCGAAATGTACCCACGAATCGCAGATATTCAAGCCCACAACTGGCGGTGGCAAGAGGCTCGCAGATGACATGGGGATCCCTTTCTTGGGCTCCGTTCCTTTGGATCCTCGGGTTGGCATGGCTTCTGATTATGGAGAAAACTTTATGGACCGTTACCCAGACAGCCCTGCATCAACAGCTTTGAGGACAGTTGTGAGAGCTGTGAGCAAGCTGGTGGGCGAAGACCCTGATTACGTGTTGCCAGAGACGAACCCTGCATAAGGATGGTGATTCAGGTAATAGTAACGATTCTTATGATTCACATGGCCTCCTCTCCAATATCACGCTTCTTGTTTAACTAGAACATTCATGCGATATCCATTTGCATTTACTAGGGTTTTAATCATATTTAATGGCAATTTGTATGCTAGCATTCTACGCCTTTATGGTCTGCAGCGCAGTATCATAGGGCACACCTGTGCGAACCTGGTTAACTGTGGGTTATGGATGAAGATTAATGGGTTTTTTTTTTCTTCTCTAAAAATCACCAAATGCACATGCGATAGTTACTATCCACTTTATGAAGGAGGAAGCCATGATTTTTGACACGGTCGAACGAGGCACTCGAGCAGGGATCATCCTGAGACACTATTCTGACACTTCAGGTTTGTTCCGATGAAACCTCTGAACCTATGAGAGTCAACTAGACGAGGCTGGTAAGCGCCCGATGTTGGCAGCATTGACTCTGAACAGACTGCTTTCGCATATGATTCGCTCTTGGAACAATGACCCTTGCCTCGTGTTTCGGCCAGGGGTTGGTGGGCATGACGTCGCCAAGACGGTCTACCCCCAACCGTTTGTTACAACTGACGCGAGTCCTCAAAGCTTGTCAAACATCGATTGGCTCTACTCAGACATTGGAACCTCTTGGGAAAAGCAGTTTCAAAACTCCCAAGACGAAGGCCTGCGGGCTTGTCTGCTTGAAGCTTCGAAATGGGCTCTAAAACGTTGCTAAGCTGGCTCGACATCTCCAATAATGGCATGCCCTTCAGTTCCCGCGGGCCACGAGATGGACGCAGCGGCGTGACGCTGAGGGGCAAACACCCTTGTATTTCCCATTAGACGACCAATCCCGTCTAGATATTAGCAGCTCTCAAGCCGACCGCGGAATTTGAAGCACTCCAGGGTTCGACAGTGAGTGTTCCCGCTGAATGCTCTTTCAAAATTTCAAAAGTCTTTGCAAATCCCCTCTTTAAATCACTATGAGCTATTACTTTGCACAGTTGTATCTTTCTTCCTTCAATTTGTTTTCCTCTGGCTTCTTCCATTCTCATGTATATGCATAGAGTGCATTCTTCTTTATCGCTTAGTCGTTCTTTTAATGCTGATTGTTGACAATCGGCATTTATCTATTCTTGTTCCTGTCAGATATAGGCCCAGTTCACAGGGAGTTTTCCATCTTTTTCTCCCTTCTCGCTTAAGCCATATCTAGGCCTTTTCAATCTTTTATCTAGTCTTTTTTCACCTTCCTAGAATTGCAGACTTCTTCTTTTCACTCCTTAGCTTCTTCCTTCATTTAAAGATGCAGTTTGTGCCATTGCTCCTGGTGCTCGTCCTCCTCCCCTTGCAGATTTATTCTAGCCCGACACCAAAGAGAACAATCGGTTCTTTCAAGATTGAACGAGTTCGTCGGTCAAATTATGTCCCAGACGGGCCCCGCGCTTTGAAAAACGCATATGCCAAATTTGGCATCATTCCGTCCGGTATCAATTTCTATTCCTTTGACAACTTCACTCCATTTTCTTCCGGCCTTGACCGAGATGCTGTCTCAAAGGCGAAGCAACCAAATGAGGTTGGAGCTGTAACAAACACACCTACTCTCAATGATGTGGAATATCTTTCCCCTGTTACTATTGGTGGACAGCAATTTGTCATGAACCTCGATACTGGTTCATCAGACCTGTAAGTTTCGTCTCCTTCGAGATACATAGGCTCTCATTCTAATAGACACTCTCATAGCTGGGTGTTTAATACTCAGCTGCAAGAAAATGCCAAACGAGGCCATTCGATCTATGACCCAACAAAATCCAGGACCTTTTCTGGATTAAACAATTCAACCTTTAACATCACCTATGGTGATGCATCCTTTGCGTTCGGGAGTGTTGGAACCGACACCGTCGACATCGGTGGGGCTACAGTCAAAAAACAAGCCATTGGGTTGCCAACCGAGGTTTCGATGTCGTTCATACAAGACCAGGCGTCCGATGGCTTAGTCGGGTTGGGCTTCGACAAACTCAACACTATAAGGCCACAGCAACAGAAGTCATTTCTGACAAACCTTGCTGCTGTGCTAGACGAGCCTGTTCTTGCCGCGCAGCTTAAGAAAGGAGCCCCTGGTACCTATGAGTTCGGAGCCATTGATAAAACAAAATTTAGAGGGAACCTTATAAAGATACCGGTAAACAATACCAGGGGCTTCTGGGAATTCAAGTCTACAATGTTCAAAGTTGGCAACGACACGCAACTCCGGACAGTGACAAAGGGAGCGTCTAGTGCTATAGCTGATACCGGTACAACATTGATGTTAGTCAACGACGAGATTGTGGAGGCGTATTACGCCCGAGTCAATAACGCCAAACTGGCTGCTCAAACTGGCGGGTTCATTTTCCCTTGCAATACAACTCTCCCGGACCTGTTTATTTCAATGGCAGATACTCACCTTGCGAGAATATCCGGCGACTTGATGAATTTCGGGCCGGTGGGACATAATTCTAAAACTGGAGAAAACGGTGAGATCTTCCTCTAGCAACGTTTTGTCGAAGTGATCCAGTTTCAGTTTCTATCCTATATCATATCATTGACTGACTTCAACATTCTAGTGTGTTTTGGTGGTCTCCAGTCAAACCAGGGAAGTGGGCTCCAAATTTTTGGAGATATTTTCTTCAAAGCAATCTTTGTTGTATTCGACCTACGCGGGCCTACCCTGCATGTTGCTGGACATGCCTAATCCTCATTCGAGCTGGGGGTGATATCGAGTGCACAGTATTCGCCCGGTTTTATTCCCTGCGTGATATCCCATTCAAAGGGGAATAGTCATGTAACTATTTAAATAAGGCACATAACTTATACTTTAAAACAGAGTCAATGCAAAAAAACAGCTGAAAATAGGACACTGCACTTTGGTTCTTTCGTAACGTAATCCACAAGCGAGC
>LJPK01001691.1:0-13956 GCA_001430945.1 Amauroascus niger
AAGCTGAATGAACAGACAGCATATAAATTAATCACACATCTGTATGTAAATTTCTCTGACATATCATTGCACCATCTTTCTCTTTGTAAAGTTCTCTTTTTATTGCATTGATCATGATCAAATGCTCTGTATCTTGTCTGCTATGAACTATCTCTGACAACTTGATGATGAGCAGTTTGAAGCACTTGCAAAAAAACTGAGTCAGCTTTCTGAGAAAGATTTATCACTTTTCTGTCTGAATCTGACTTGCCTTAATTCAGAATTTGATTTTGAAAAAGTGGTGTTTTTGAACTGTGCTCTGAACTCTACACTTTCTGCCATAAATGAAGCTGAAACTCTTGAAAAAATAGAGATTTCAGATTTCATTTTGAATCTTTCTGATGTTTCTGAAGTGCAATTGAAAAATGTTGTTCAGAAAGTCAAAGATCTTTCTGAACAGATTCAGACTCTGAAATCTGAGTGAGTATTGATCATGAATTGCTAAGCAGATGATGTGCTAACAAGAACTCAGTCTTCAAGATAATAATGAGTGAATACTACCTCTCATTTTTACTGACAGTTTGGTACTGACCTCTTCAGGAAAATCAACTGCTTGATGAATTATATTGAGCAACTGCAGTCTTTTTTTCAGCAAATTGAGAATATCATTCATAATTTGTTGATTCAATATGAGAAGAAGTGACATTCAAGAGATGAGTGGCAAGAATTTTCTGTTTCTCTGAGCTGTTTTCTATCTCTTTTATTCAGTTAATAGTGATCTTGAACAACACTCTCTGCACATGCAATACCTCTGCTGCATTTCTTTTCCATCATGTGATTTTAGTGTTGTTTTCAGTGTGTCTTGAGTTTAGTCACTTATTTTGTGCTCAATCATGCAGTTCATAGACTGTAGTACTTAATCATCACTCTCTGTGTTCTCTCTCAAAACTGCATTTCTGTGCTCTCATGATGTTTCTAGCAACCTCAAGCTCAATAATAGCACGCATCTCCACTCCCTGTTTTTGTTATTGAATTTGTGATGAATTGAGGCTCCCATGGCTGAAAACCCTGATTGACTCTTGCAGGTAGGTATAACAAGCATAGATAATATATCATAGATGGTTAACTGAATGTTAGAAGATCTTAGCTGCTGCTGAATGTTCTGACCAGAAGCTCCCAGAGCTTTAGGTGCAAGAAAAAGATCAAGATCATTCTGGTGTGCAAGAGGCTTTGAATAGATTGAAGCACACTACCCTTTCAATATACCACTGTACTGAAGCCAGCTTGGAAAGGCTAATTGAATTGATGGATATGCTTGAGCAACATAATGCCACTTTGCTTATTATGGTAAAAGAGCAGGGAAAACTGGTTGAGGCCCTAAAGTTGAATCTGGAACACCATGAAGTGTCAAGAAATAGAAAACCAGATATTGTGTGAAGTAACTCTGAAGTTCGCTCTAGGCCTCTTGCTATTTGGCTACATACATTCTTGTACATTACAGTAGTTCCCGAAATCGCCTTTCATGTCAAACACAAAGAATAATTGTTAAAATCTGTTGGCAAAAGACTAATTAGATACTAGTCTGTATCTGGTTAAGGCAGTAAATTATTATTTATTTCATTACAGTACCAAACTTCGAGTCTAATGTATTATACAGTATGCAGAAACCAAGGCTGCTCGAAGATTCGATGCAAACTAACCAAACAGAGGATGGATGCTGTGAAGGGTGCCTGATGGGCCTGGCAACCTGCACACCAACTGCCTCCTCCCGACACAAACTCAGCAATACTGCACAAACCGCACCTAGGTGAGAGAGTAGGGTATCAGAAATACGGTATTTTGAAACTGCTCATCGACTGTACCTTTTCCGCTTGATACTTTAGGGTACCATGGCTAACGATCTGACGGCCCAAATAGGCTGACTCGGTGGCTCACAGAAAATGAGTTACAGTCCTTTCAGTACGAGTAATGCCTCCCAAACTCGACCGCCCGATTCATGGTACCAAGAGGCCCCTACCCCTGGTTTCTTCAGCCCTGGGCCCGTGCCCTCCATACTTTCTTCACCCAGCCATGTGCCGGAACCCGATCATTTAGGGTTCATGCCGCTGGATGATTGGGAGGACGGAAGATCATATGATGAACAACCGCCAACCTGTATTCATTACTCAATTGAGTGGCGAGTTACTGTCAACAACCGGGCTCTAGCAAAGGATACAGAACCAGATCTGGTTCTACCACCCAGTTCCTACTGGCAGCAGTTTTTGAAACAAAAGCCGGATGACATTCCACGTCGGAAAATATCCCGTAACCAACGGGTTAGATCCGATGATACTACAATAGTAGTATCTGTAAATGATCGTTCCCAGCGTGATCTTACAAAGCGGTTTGAGAATACTGATATTGACTGGACAGCTATAGAGAAGCAGCTCCTCTTGTGGGGAAATCTGTTCCGCCAGGGCAAGAAGCTCAGACTCAATATCACCTTTAACTACATAGAAGACAGCCACTCGACCTCATCAAGAAGAGGGGACAAAAGGGGGACTACGTCGGTGACTCAGAGGATGCTTGCTGACCAAGACGCCGAGATCGATGCTGAGCGTATTTCTGGGCAACCTTCGGCGTGGCGGGATGTATACAAGTTGATGCGTTGCCCCGGGCCATCATGCCACCTAGGAGAATACTGCTGGCAGGATCCCATAGGGAAGAAGCACTACAAGCTAACAACACGCCACCTAAAAAACCTTATTAGGTATGTGGAGAAAGGTGGCACCCTAGAGACCCATGACGACGTCCCAGATCGGATCCGTCAGCAGTTATATCAAGAGCAGCAAAGGGCTGAAAAGGGACAGCTGAGGGATAACAACCCGCCTGCACCCAATACATCTTGCCCTGTTAATATCCATCTTAACTCTACCCAGCCTCTTCAAACCTCCATCTTAGCAACTCCTCCACCACCAGCCATGGGCCCATCCCACACGAATACGCATTACCTTGATTGCCCCAAGATCCTCGGCCCTCGAGATGACGCCGTGAAAGTGTACAGCAAGTGGCAGGAATTGAATGTCTCTGGTGAAACATACAAAGCGGAGGTTCGAAAGGCATGTGATGTGGCACTAGAACATTGCCTTGATCTTGAGCAGATCTACAACAACCAAAACCCAACATTCTTTGCTGAAAACGGCATAAAGATGGGCATTGCTTGGCGTTTTGTTAACGACATCCCTACATGGGCCAAACAACAGGAGGAAGTTCTAGACAGCTGAGCGATAACTATATTTTCAACTCTATGTTTAAGGAGATATTGCATGCAAGTTTATACAGTAGCTTGCAAAATTAGCTTAACACTCCAACAATCTTGTTCCCTTTAAGAGCTGCAATCCAAAACGCGCTAGTACATATATAGTTAGTAGGATATCGATCCCTATTCACGTAAGGTAACGTAGATCCAAGCGAACTTGATCTCCCAACAAACTTGATCGCTAGTGCACGTGATTTGATCAACCAATCAAATCTTCCTGCCTCCAACCTCTTCATATTTAAGAAACATCGTACACTCTGGAGATATTTCAGCATTATGGAACAAAATCAGCTCTTATTAGCTGCTTTAGCAGTTAGAAACCATAATTTAAGTCAAAAGAGGGCTTCTCAGTTATATAATGTCCCATTCTCAACCCTAAATAACTTTCTGGCTGGTCGTACAAATAAGAAAGCAGCAGATGCAAAAAAGCTAAAGCTTCAAGTCTCTGAAGAAGCTGCTCTTGTACAGTGGATTCTTTCTATGGATAAGCGCGGCCTTCCTCCTCGACCCTCAACCGTACGAAGCATGGCAAATCTGCTGCTTGAAAAACGATTAGGGCAATCTACAGATCCAGTTAGCAAAAACTGGCATTCCTCATTCGTACGAAGACACCCTGAGATAAAGTCAAAATATATCCGAAAGTTCAACTACAAGCGCTCCCGTTGCGAAGATCCGAAGATTATGCAGAAATGGTTTCAGCTTGTACAAGATATCACCACTGAATTCCAGATCCAGCCAGAGGATACCTATAATATGGATGAGGTGGGATTTGCAATGGGAATGATCTCTACCTGCATGGTTGTCACCAACTCTGAGAGAAAGGACCGTCCGAAGCTACTACAGCCAGGAAACAGAGAATGGACCACAGTTATTGCTGGAGTTAATGCCTCTGGATGGGCTCTGGCTCCCATGATAATATTCAAAGGAAAGAACCCGCCATCGTACGAGAATGTGGTTGATTTACCCTCAGGTTGGATGGTGAAATCCAGTCCAAATGGATGGACGACGGATGAGCTAGGTCTATTCTGGCTTAAAGAGGTGTTTGACAAGCAGACTCGAGACCGTACGAAGGGTGAATATCGATTGTTGATTATGGACAGTCATGGGAGTCATGCTACCCCTGAGTTTGACTCCTTTTGCATGGAGAACAAGATTGTGCTTCTCTATATGCCTCCACACTCTTCCCATCTGCTTCAACCTTTGGATGTGGGCTGTTTCTCTGCTTTGAAAAAATCGTACGGCCGATTAGTTGAGAATCAGATGCGATGTGGGATCAACCATGTGGACAAGATAGACTTCTTGTCCTTAATATCCAGAGGCTCATACCTGCACCTTCTCCAAGCAGAATATACAGAGTGGATTCCGAGCCACTGGTTTAGTTCCCCTTGCGCCGTACGAGGTTCTATGTCAACTACCACCAGCTACACCCTCCCGACCAAGCACAGCTTACTGTTCCCAGAGCTCTTGGACTCCCAAAACACCTGCTAATACAGATGATGTACGACGGCAATCTACCCGAATCCAGAATCGAATGCAGAACCGTACGACACCTGCCTCAAGTCCTACTACTCGGTTTATGGACAGACTCTTCTACCACTATGAGAAGTCTGTGGCAAAGAATGTTCTTCTTGAACAAGAGATTACGGAGCTTCGTACAGCAAATGGAAAGCAGGAACGGAGGAAAAGAAAAAGTACATATGTCCCTCAAGGGGGTGCGGCTGGGCGTGTACAAGCAGGTGAAGAAGGCCGTGCTCAGGAGGATGAGAGCTTAGAGGGTGTGGTCCCTCAAGCCCTCGTACAGAGTCAGGAGGAGGATTCTGCACAGTTCGCTGAGGAGGAACCTCTTCCTCAGCCAGATCTAGGGCCCGTACGAAAGAAGAGAGCACCCCGTCGATGCAGTGGATGTGGATCTCTTGAGCATGCTGCTCCACGCTGCCCTCAGCTTAGTTAGCTTCGTACGGAGCAGTTATGTATGTAGTGAATAGTGAATAGCACATGACTTGCCTGTTTGGGAAGAATCCCACAGTACTTTTACCCTGTCAAAATTCCTCCCACCTCTCTCTCTGCTTCTTCCTCCAGTCGTACGGAGCCTGTGTACGACACCTGGGCAAGGCTTGCACCTCTACGTGGTGCCTAGGACTAGTAATCGTACACCGTACGGTGAAGCCAAGCAAGTCAATTAGATAGGGGTAATATATACTTTGATATCACGTGCACTAGCGATCAAGTTCGCTTGGATCTACGTTATAGTAACACCCGTACGATCACATGATCATCAAATGTATTTGTTTCTGGCTTGATGTGCTCCTTGACTTGCTGTTTCCGCAGGAGTTTACCAAAGCTCTGCTTGCAGAATGGTCCTAAGTCTCCATTATCAAAGATCCAGTTTATCTGTGAGATGCTGAAAAGCGATGAAGTTCTAACTGTATCCCAGATTGCTAATGTTGCTGGATGTAGCTGACAGTTAGTTTACTATATTTGGTCGAACCTGCTGCAGTTTGGCAGCCCAAAGGAGCCACAATCCGTGCCGGACGACAGCGGATTATAACATCGTCTATGTTACAAGCTCTCTGTGATTAGCTCAGAATATTTGTTGGAGAAAATTGAGATCGAAAGAGGTCGGGATACAGCAATTAGAAGAGCATCCACTCCAAAGAGAGAAATATTATGATGTACATATCAGGGCTATAACATTAATACTCGATGCGCAAATATACATCTTCACTTGATATCATCTTGCCCATGGATTGGCATCACCAGTTATCTTCCATGTTTTTCTCAAATATGGTGTTCCAATTCTCCTGCATTGCTTCCCGCTCGCTGCTGTCATAACCAGCAAGATAATCAAAATTCCTCTCTTCTGCGTCAAGGCCTCGCCCATGCCTGCCTGTTCAGCTTTAGCCTCCTGACAACTATTTGCATTGCCACTCCGGGTACGTACTTATTTCAACCTGATCAGGGTCTACTTCCTCAACGATGGCCGTTTTTGGAATCGAATACATGCAGAGATATGCATCATTGATGTGCTGCTCTGCCTTACTAGGCAGCTGCAGTCCAAGTCCTGCAACCAAGTCCTCCAATTTGAAGAGGCAGTGTGCATCTAGGCGCTCTGTATCGATAACACACAGAGACCAACTGCCGAGAGGCGCGTGTGGCATCTTACCCAGCCAAGGCTGTTTAAGGCCCCAATTTTCAGCATGTTCGCGTTCGGAAAAGAGAGTGATAAATGGAAGAGGATCTCGACAGGACCAAGTGAACTGTTTCATTATATCTTCTTTGAATTCATCCTCGTCGTCCTCCAAATAGACCTTGCTTGTATCTGCGGCAACAAAGCCGTCTTGTGGAGAGTAGGCTGTTCGACTTCCCGAGTACTTGATCCGATATAGCTTTGAGGGCAAGTGGGCATTTGATAAGCGATACTTATCCATCCTTCAGGGCAATGATGCGGGGAGAAAAAGAAGTGTACGTACAAGAAGGATTCGTTGAAGAAAGAAGGAAGCGAACACAACTGCGAAGATGAACATAAGGCAAGCAACATTGTGGAATAAGTCACCCCTCGCCAAGCCTTGCAGCAAGTCGCTGACAAAAGAGGTTGGTATTTGACTGTTCGTCACATGTCTCGACAGGTGATGGCGCAGTGGGAGTGCGGAGGCTGAGCGTTAGCCTTGAACTGTAAATCAGGTAACGACGCTATAATTGGTAAACTATATGATCTACCATCTAATTTTTTTGTACTATACTAGCATATCTTGGCATATGTGCCAAACCAACATCAACAGTCTTCGAAGTGTCAAGCTAATTTTGCAAGCTACTGTAAACTGAATATGAAGGTCGGATTTTTCAGACATCCTGTACACCTTTTTGTGCAAACAAGTTGCTATGTATATATTTATATTCTTCAGCCACGCACCTGCACGTCAAAAATAACCCTTCCCTACATTGCGGTCTTGAACCACCAAATTCGGCTTATGTGAGCCCGGCGGATGAACTTCGGCCCGACGCGTCAGGTGTTAAGTGGGGACTTTCGGCCCGACCCGAACCCATGAGAGTTAAAATTCAGAGCCCTGAAAGGATCCCAAAGCACTTTGCTCTGTATATTCTGTGAAACTTCATATAGCGTCATGTCAAACCATTTTCTCTCGGATCTAACTGCGAACTCGGGAATTGAGGCAAGCCACGCTTGGAGAGCCAAACCTAGTTGATCAAACTTTTGAGTCGGGTCACGTGACATAAAATATTACCTAATACAATGTCGTCGGAAAAAGGTATGCTCCGAAGAAAACAAAGCTGGAGAGCTAACACTTCACTTAAGCTTCCATTCTTCTTATCTGTTTGAAGCAAAAGAGTGACACTTACTTGCATCAATGCTCACTTTTCTTGTGAACAAGTTTAGGCCGCAGAATAATTGCGAGCCTAAAACAGGCCATCCCAAACGCCGCTATGATGGTTCCTTCAACGGGGAAACAATATCCGAGTATTTCGGCAACCGCGTTATCAAGAGCCGCAACGTCCCAGATGGACACCCTGTCGCCATTAAATTCAAAAATGTGGGCTTTTTCTGGGAATCAGAGGCGGACATGATGGCCTACGCGCATTCTCAGAACCTCTTGGCTCCTGCCGTCTGGGAATGCCGCCAACTCGACAGCAATTGGATTGCCATGATTGCCGACTTTGTGCCAGGCAATCCACTCGACGAAGTCTGGCCGACATTAGATGAACAACAACGCATGTCGATCAGGGAACAGCTTGCAGACCATTTAAAACTTTTCAGGTCATGCACCCAGCCGTATATTGGACGTGTCAATCGCCAACCCACTCACAACCCATACGAAGGTATCGAGACAAAGTTCATGGGGCCATTCAACTCCGAGGCCAAGTTCGATGAATGGTGTCTTTCCCGTATAAAGGACACGTCTGAAAAAAGCAAGTGGAAGACGAAACTCGCCGAATTACGGAGGAATAGTCAGTCGAAGTTTGTCCTCACACATGGAGATCTCTTTCCACGGAATATCCTTGTTATGGAAGGGAAGATAACAGGTATTGTGGATTGGGAACGTAGTGGGTTTTATCCGGAGTACGTTGAGTATGCACTTGCTGCATGTTTGTATGATTATACAGGGGAAGAGTGGTGGAAACCCTTACTGATGGAAGCCTTGACTCCTTGCAATCCAGACCGACTAGAACTTCAGAGTTTGATATACAAGCGAGGATATTGAAAGTCATGTGCTTTATGCGGGCCACAATGAAATGCTGCCTAATTTGATACTTAAATACCCCACTTCCCAACCCCGCATTCTCAACTTGGATAATGTGATTATCCCGCAAAACTTCAGGATGTCCTCAATACTTTCAGCATCATCTGAAACCGTTGAACATGCCCCGCAAACCCTTCATCTTGTTGCATTTGGCATCGGGGATAGAGCACACTGGGCGCTATTTATCCCCAACAGAACGGCCGACCCGACCGGAACCCTCGTGCACATCGGGATAGAAGGCAATGATGGGAAGTCTGGCGGAGGTGAGACGGAACTACTTATCCACCAGTTCCAACTCTCGCGCAGTTCTGCAAAGAGTGTCGTGCCTCTTGCAGGGTCACATGCAACACGTCGGGAAGTTGAGGATGCAGCGAGAACGTGCTTCGAGAGTTTCGATTACAATATCCTTCTCGACAACTGCCAGACTTTCACTATTGATGTCTTGACAGAATTACAACAAAGATTCCCCTCTCGGATCCAGCAAGCTTCGATCAATCTTATCCGGGAACAATACGGAACAACACCAGTCAAAATCCAGCAATTTCTCGACGGAAACAAACAGCAAAGCACTGAAGGGCAGCAGCCTGAGTCCTCAGAGCCACGATTCTCCCTTGATTAACAGCAACGCTTTCCTATCAACAAATGCGCCGCGAAACAGATCGTCTTTGAATGGAATTTCGGCAGTAATCTCCTACTGTTACATGATAAAGGAAGAGGGTGACTTCATGCCGTTTAGTCTGGATATTCCTAGAGATAGGATAGGCAAATAATGACCACCGATAATTTGCACCATGGTCAAGTACAAACATGTTACATTAGTTTATGTTTTGACACCTGAAATACATTTTGGTATAGTTAATTATCTATATGGATTAGTATAATAGTAATAGTGGACATGATACCATTTGCTAACCCTCATCATACCTCTTCAACTGTCAAGCCTGCATGTCGGAAATGGCCCTTTGCGCTTCGTTCTCTTGCGCCTACGATATCAACACACCACTCAAGAAATGTATCAAAGCCTTGGCTGGGATCTTCCTCATAGAAATCCCAGTTTCGTTTGATAAAAGCCTTCAGCTCAGCAAAGAACTCTTCAATTGGATTCAAGTCTGGCGAATAGGGCGGCAGATATACCAATATGACCCCTGCATCAAGGCACATTTGCTCAAGCTGCTGGGAGTGGTGGAAAGAGGCATTGTCCATAACTAGGACAGACTTCGGCTCCGGCCATCTCCCGCAATGTTGCAGAAACTGCTCAACAAAATCCTCAAACATGCAAGCGTCCGTTGAACCTTGGAAAACCCGAGAAAGAACAATGCCATCCTGGGCGTATGCAGGCAGGATCTGATACCGTTGGTCGCGATGGAATTGAGACACCTGAACTGGTGTCACACCTAGTGGAGACCACCCTGTCCGTCTAAATCCTATCCGTTTATCGCATCCAGACTCATCAATGAAAACAAGGTGATATGAATGGAACTCCGAAATGCTGTGGAGGTAGGCGTCTCGAAGGTCTGCATTACGTTCTTTTGCCCTCTGCTGAGTGGTCTTTTTGGACCACCCATGAGAGTTAAGAGCTCTGCTGATGCTTGACTTTGTTGCAAGAACCTCAAATTCATCCCATAGAAAAACCGCCATCTCATCTAGATATAGGCCAGGTTTTTCAAGGAGACGTTCGCAGAGAGCTTCCAGCATCAGTGGTGTGATAGATGATCGTCGACCCGCTGGATTTCTCGGTGCTCTGGTATTGTTGAAGAGCCGTAGGTTAGAGCGAATCGTTGTGATTGAGGATTTGCTGCTGTGACGGCGCTGGTCCTTTGCCCTTGTTACCGGATAGAGACTAGCCCTAGGGCACGGCCTCGGGGCTTTCTTTGTTTATATGCAACACTTCGCGGAGGAGCTTTCATCTTTTTCCTTTCCTCCTCAGCTTTGAATCTTCGTATATTGCGCTCTATTTGTATGTTAGGTCGAATAGAATTGGCATCATTACAGCTGCACTCGGCTGCGGCGGCCATCTGGGAAGTGGTCAGTGATCCACTGAATATCATGTCACGAATCATTTCGTGTTTCCAAGCCGGAAGATTCGGTGCCATTTTGCATCAAAGGTGGTGTTGTTGTTGTTAATACGTTGCAGGTAGCCCTCTGCCTTCCACGGGCTGGCTTTCAATTATGATCATGTGATAAACTACCCCAATAAGGTTAGTCTGTAAGAAGACGGGCTGTTTCCGCCGATTAACCCATGGGCACTGACCCCACCTTTTCTTGTCGCCGCACCGGCCCGCTCCCGCCCGACACCACTCAACGCGCCCACTTGCCCATTTTTCGTTCTCGCGGTTCAAGTGCTCGCCGAAAAAGTCTTATCGATAAGTTGACGAATGAGATGGCGGAGGCTTTAGCCATAGTTGGTACTGTTGCCAACATTGTCCAGCTTGTTGACTTCGGCTCTCGAGTACTGAAACGCCTTGAAGAGTATCAGTCCCAAGTAGGAGATATTCCAGAGATATTCCGCCACATCAAAGCTGAGCTCCCTGTCTTGTTGGATGCTCTTAACCAGACCAAAGAGGCAATCGATGCGGGATCCGTCCGAGAAAAATCTAAAGAGGCACTCCTTCCTGCCGTTGAAGGGTGTGGAATACAAATACAGCTACTGAATGAAGTGATCGTGAAAGTGCTGCCCGCACCAAATGATTCTTGGGCAACGAAGCACAAGAAGGCATTCAAGAGTTTTCAACATGACACAAAGGTGGCGAAGATAACGACGGTGGTCAGGGGATATACCCAGACGCTGACATACCATGCCGCTGCCTCACTCAGACCCTCTGGTATGCCACTAACGCTCTATTCATTGTGCTGTCGGCTAAACTGTTGTTCTGGGTAGACTATACTCCCCTAAAACCTGCTCCGTCCTCGACCGTTCCATTTCGGCGTGATCCATTCTTTGTAAACCGTGAAGCTCTCACAGAAATTTTTGCTAAGTCCCGGCCGCCTGCAGCGAGAGTAGCGCTTGTCGGTCTTGGTGGTGTCGGGTAGGTAGCTAGCCCCCTCTGTAATATTTTTGTCTATAGACTTTACTAATATAATTAAAAGAAAGTCACAGCTTGCTGTTGAGTACTCGTACCAGGTGCGAGAAAAGTCCCCAACCACTTGGGTCTTCTGGGTGCACGCGAGCAGCACAGCTAGATTCAAGGAAGGGTATCGGCTTATTGCCGAGCGAGCCAAGCTTCCTTACCGGGATAAGGAGGACGGTGACATTCTAAGCCTCGTCTACAATTGGCTGTCTGATGAAACCAATGGTCGTTGGGTGATTATCATTGATAATGCAGACGATCTAAGCATGTTCTCGTCCTGTCCATCGTGTAGCGGTGATTCTAGCAAACGAACAGCAACACTACAAGAGTTCCTACCTCAATCACCAAACGGATCTATCCTTGTAACATCCCGAAGCCGAGATGTTGCCTTTCAGCTGACAGGAAGTTTTGCGGACATCATCATAGTCCCTCCAATGGCCCAAGACGAGGCACTCTTCTTGCTTCAAAACAAACTTGAGGAGGGATTTGAACCGGACGACGCAATTTTGCTAGCTGAGGAACTTGACTATATGCCCCTTGCCATCACCCAGGCTGCCGCTTATATTCGTCAGCGAGCTCCCCGTGCTACAGTCTCAGGATACCTGCAAAACCTCCGCAAAGGCGATCAAGAAAGGTCAAAATTACTTGAAATGGACATTGGAGACTCTCGAAGGGATGGTAGAGCATCAAACTCTATTATCACTACCTGGCAGATATCTTTTGAGCATATTCAGAGTATAAGGCCTTCAGCCACACACCTGCTATCCCTTATGAGTTTTTTTGACTGGCAGGGGATTCCAGAATTTCTGCTTAATTGCTACTCCCAGAAAGCTGATGACACCAGCTCTGACTTTGAGGAGGACTTGAACATATTGCGTACTTTTTCTCTGGTCACAATAGATGTGAATGGACATCAGTTCAAGATGCATCGTCTTGTGCAATTGTCGACTAAAAAATGGCTGGAGCTGCACGGCGAACTGGATATCTGGAAGAAGAAATATGTTATACTCATGGATAATAGTTATCCAGTGGCAAAGTATGAGAACTGGAAAACATGCCAAGCACTCTTTCCACATGCTCAAGCAACTGTAGTGTACCGTCCGGCTGACAGGAACACTCTCGAGGCATGGGTGTCTGTTCTTCATAAGGCTGGAGGGTATGCCGCCGAAATGGGAAATTACCAGGCAGCCAAAGAGATGTGCCAACGCGCATTAAAAGCAAGTGAAACAATACTTGGGCTAGAGCATCCGGATACGCTCCGCAGTATCAACAATCTTGGGAGTGCTCTGAAGATACAGGGAAGATATGAAGAAGCAGAAGCAATGCACTGATGAGTTCTTGATATTCAAGAGAAGACACTTGAGTCAGAGCATTCAGATACACTCTGCAGTATCAACAATCTTGAGGTTACTCTGAAGAGTCAGAAAAGATATGAAGAAGCAGAAGCAATGCACTGATGAGTTCTTGATATTCAAGAGAAGACACTTGAGTCAGAGCATTCAGATACACTCTGCAGTATCAACAATCTTGAGGTTACTCTGAAGAGTCAGAAAAGATATGAAGAAGCAGAAGCAATGCATCAGTGAGCTTTTGATATTTAAGAGAAGACACTTGAGCTAGAGCATCTGTATACACTCATCAGTATCAACAATCTTGGTATTGTTCTGCAGAGTCAGAGAAGATATGAAGAAGCAGAAGCAATGCATCAGTGAGCTTTTGATATTTAAGAGAAGACACTTGAGCTAGAGCATCTGTATACACTCATCAGTATCAACAATCTTGGTATTGTTCTGCAGAGTCAGAGAAGATATGAAGAAGCAGAAGCAATGCATCAGTGAGCTTTTGATATTTAAGAGAAGACACTTGAGCTAGAGCATCTGTATACACTCATCAGTATCAACAATCTTGGTATTGTTCTGCAGAGTCAGAGAAGATATGAAGAAGCAGAAGCAATGCATCAGTGAGCTTTTGATATTTAAGAGAAGACACTTGAGCTAGAGCATCTGTATACACTCATCAGTATCAACAATCTTGGTATTGTTCTGCAGAGTCAGAGAAGATATGAAGAAGCAGAAGCAATGCATCAGTGAGCTTTTGATATTTAAGAGAAGACACTTGAGCTAGAGCATCTGTATACACTCATCAGTATCAACAATCTTGGTATTGTTCTGCAGAGTCAGAGAAGATATGAAGAAGCAGAAGCAATGCATCAGCAAGCTCTTGATATTTGAGAGAAGACACTTGAGCCAGAGCATTCAGATATTGTTACGGACCTATAAGCAGGCTTAGAGGTTTAGGAAGGTTGCGGCACAGCGGGGAGGAACAGCTCGATCGGTGATAGACCGGAAGAAGGATA
>LJPK01001696.1:0-17758 GCA_001430945.1 Amauroascus niger
CCTTTCCCCCCTCCCATCCTTGTTGCGGTTTTGAGCAATCCCAATTTCAGCCACTTTGGCGTCTGCTGCTGCTCGTTGGGCCTTGCTTTGTCACTTGGTGCGTGAGGTTGCAACACCATTTCCCTGACCCATGCCCCTTCTGCAATCTGTTCGAAGAAAACAAAAATGCAATGAGCCTGCTGCTCCGCTTGCCCCGCGCGCTGCGGAGCCTTTAGTCCATAAGCCTCTCCTACCTACCTAGTAACTCCCTACCTACCTATTCGCACGGGTTTATATATCCTCCGGTTCATGACTAGTTACTCGGAGTTAGTTCACTCCTTCTTTAGAAAAAACTCACTTCTGAGGGGCCCTCATCCCCCCCTCTCTCTTCCGGTAAGGTCTTCCTCTCTAATATGAAAGTCGCTTGTTTTTCTTTTCTTGCTTTCTGGGCGCTTGGCTCCGTTTCCCTGGCCCAAGTTGAAAAACGTTGTTTCCTTTTTCTCGCCGGGCTTTAGCGAGCGCTGCTGAATTTTGCCGCATCGATGGACTGTCCCCCTTCTTCGCTGGTTGGCTCGCTGCCGATTGCTCTTCCACCACCGGCCCTTCGTGGATCGATAACCGTTTAAGTTTCTCTTTGCACTGTTGGCGTGGCTGCGATGCGCTCCGGCTCTTCGCACAAAGATGTCGAGAGTTTGAAAGTACACGCGGCTAATTATTGCTCTGATCATCAGTCACACATTACGTACGGCCCGACGTTTCCAGTTGTGCTCCTTTCTTCTTCCGACTCTCTCTAGCTGTGTGGCCTTCCCCACCGGACATCTCCTTCGCTGTTTTTATATTTTACCGACTACCCTTCATTTTTTTTTCTTTGATAGTGTGGGATTCGAAACACCTTCAACCTGGCCATTGTAATACAGCCTCTTTTCAGGATTGCCGCCATTGGATGCGGGCCTATGTTATGAATACAGTCATGTACGACGTCTACGACTCAGATGACGCTTGCGCTACCACTCCTCCGCTCGAGCAGGTCCGAGTCGACCCCAGACCGCATAGGACCCCATCCCCCCCGTTTCTTTCAGACAAGAGTGAAAGCCCAAAAAGAAAAGAAAGTCCCTCTGGACGTGTCCGTAAGGGTTCTCCCCCACGCTGGGGAGGGCATAGAACGCCAGTAGGAATCGAGCTAATAATCGGAAGCTTAGCATCCGATCAACCGGGCCTCGCCCATCAACTCGATCAGGCACGCCTACAATCAAAGTTGTGTTTGGAAAGCAGTGAGGCTGACGACGAGGATGAGCATAGAGGACTGGAGAAGGAACAGGCGGACCCCGTGGAGAATGTGGCTTCAAGTTGCAGGTCGATGTCTGATGTACTAAATGCACCAACCCATGAAGAGAGATCCTCTCCTGGTTTTCAACAAAGGAAGGCACAAGACCCTTGCAATGTCATGAATATTTGCAATCGCTGGGTCGATCCGGACGAGCCCGCTAGAGTTCTGAAAGAGCAAGTTTTCAGTGACCATGATAGGATTCCATACCGCAACCGCGCGAAGTCCCAAGAACCAAATTTCGGATACCAACTTCCTAGGATCAATTCTTATCCAGAAGGCCGAGATGCGGTAGGAAGGCTATCAAGGCCGAAGGAGGGACTCCCCCACCCAAACCGGATTCATATATCTCGAAGTCATCATGCATCTCCTCTCCCAGTCCTCCAGTCCCCTCCACAGTCAACAGGTTCACCCGACTCGGCGCGAAATTTGCCCTCGATCAAAGCCCTAGTTGGAGGTTCTTTTGAAGAACCTGCTCATCTCCCGGCGCTTGAGCCCTACATCCAGCCATCTTTTCGCCGCGCAGCCACTTTTGCGCACCTCTCACCAGCCAGTTCAAAAGACATAAGCGTTTCGCCTACTCCTATAGCTAGCGCTTCCCAGATTTCGTATTGGCCACCACCCTTAAACGCCGAAAGCTCTCAGACTCAATCCCCCGGCGACACCAGCTCTCATTTCACAGGTAGTCCAGCGTCTGGGTACCCAACGCCAATAGAGCCCAGAAAGGACGAGCCTGAAGATCAAATGCCTTTCAACAAGCGTATCAAGACATCACCTCAGAGTTCAGGCGGGTTCAAGTGTGACTTTCCGGGTTGTCCCGCAGACCCGTTTCAAACACAATATCTTCTCAAGTAAGCCCTTGAAAAATGATAGATGAGGCCAATGGCTTACTTATTCACAGCTCCCATGCAAATGTTCATTCTGAGAATCGACCGTATTACTGCCCTGTAAAGGATTGTAGTCGGAGTGAAGGCGGAAAGGGATTTAAAAGGAAAAATGAAATGATACGACACGGCCTAGTTCATGACTCTCCGGGATATGTCTGCCCTTTTTGCGCGGACCAACAACGCCGGTATCCCCGCCCGGACAACCTTCAAAGGTGAGCTGTGGAGAAGGACTTTCCGGACTTTGTGCTGTATTAATCCGTACGAATAGGCACGTTCGAGCCCAGCATGCGGACAGAGATAAAGACGATCTTTTGCTACGGCAGGTCCTTTCCAAGAGGTCAGAGGGTGTGGCCCGAGGACGCCGGCGGCGAACATGACATTTGTTGAAGCAGTCAACTGCTTCGTTTCTATTCATCCATTTCCATTTCGAACGAATTCGCAATTCTGGTCCCCTGACGGACAATCGCGGGCAAAGGTTATCGGAGTAATGGTAATCGTCCTACGCCTTTCGTTTATTTTATATTTCGTTTCGATTTTATCAAGCCCCATTTCAGTCGTTACGGAGTTCGGAGGTGAAAACAAAACATGGGACGAGTCACGACATTGCATATATCACCTTTACATATATGTTTATATTTTTACTTTATCTCCCTGGAACACCTCAGGGCCACGGGTTTACTTTTCGATCCCTTCATTGGGAAATGAATTAGATAACCCTTCTACTCACGAACGCACCGCCGTTTATGGGATCAAATGCACATATGGCGAGCTTTTGAGGATATAAGACAAATTATTTTCGTGCCTGTTTGGTTCTATATCCCCCCTCTATGTTCGAGCATCTGTGAGACTATACTGTGTTGAAGTTGATATACATGGATTAGGTGTTGTGGAGTTGGCTTGATGGCATTAACGAAATACGCGATACTCTACAGAGTCGGCGTAAATACAATCAACTTGTTCCATTCTTTCGTATCCTTTCTTTTATGTACTACATGCACTCTCCTTTTACGGAGTACTGACGAAGCAAGTGCGCAGCTGAGGTACATAGGCATAATTATAGAGCAGCAACTTAGAAAATAACTGGCGCAGTGCGGGCATCTAAATTTATATCCAGTGCCACGCGTGTAGACTCTTTGAGCGATCTATTACGAGGCGCTAGCAAAAATGTCCGCTTGACCACTCCGTATAACTAATGTACCTAGCGTTTTGCTCCCCTTTTCAAGCCCTGGTTCGGCTCGTCGTCCGCGGGGGATCAACTGATACCAGGAGCTTGGCAAACCATCACGCAGACTTCAAGTTTCAATAGAGCTGCGACTGCTATTGTGGTTCAAAGAGAGTGGGATAACCTCATTAACTATACAGTGAAGGGAATGTATGGAGAGATTGGGACAGAAAGTGCACCTGAAAAAGACATGTCGAGATGGTTAAAGTATTCCTCATCTGGGATGTCCGATGCTGAACATTCTGCTCTATGCTTTGCAACTTCTGCGACTCCTTTCAAAACAACCTCATAGCAAGCTCTGGAATAATCTCCTCCGCATCTATTGCTCCCGAGCGGAGCGAATGTTGCGCGATCTCCGGATTGTTCGTTCAACAGAAAAAAGGCCTGTTCGTACCAGCACGTCCCATCAGATTCTTATTCTTACTTATGATGGAGGATTCGGGTCCAGTGTTCATATCAATGTATTAGAGTGCGATAATCAAGTACGTAGGTAACTAATTAATCATATCAATAGGGTTATCTTGCAACACTCCGACACAGCCAAACTGTTGACAACCAAAACCTGATATGGCGAGTTGAAAAAACACTCGCCAACGCGCCCAAGGTAGATAATAAGGGAGATCATCGACGATACGTAGGAGGCACTCATCGTATGAGAGTATAACACCCAACAACAAAAGAAAAAAAAGACCACGATTTACATCAGCAGACCAAGTGACACCTTGACTTACTCATCCATACGGGCTCGGCAAGATATCATACAAGTGCGACCCTCCGATAGGTGTGTCAAACCGAGAATATAGACCAAACCGTGAAGAAGACAGGAGAAGAAAAAGAGGTCATGGTATATCCTGCCGCTCGTTATCGACCAAGAGCGGCCCAGACTGGTCGTCGTCATCCTTTAAAGCGATGCGTTTTTCTGGATAAAGGATATAATGTTGGGCCATGAAGATGAGATCGAAAAAGATGCTCACATTGCCCAGTAGAAGCTTGATGGGGTTACCGGTAATCCCACTCCAGTCGTCCTCCAGCGCCGAGTCAATGACGAGTTGGACAATTGAAAGGATACCTCCGGAGAAGTCGAGAAGAATCTGCCCTATGCTCCAGCCGACAGTGGATTTTCGCTTGTAGTTCACCCACGCTTGAGGGATGTATTTGATTATGGTGACAACGAGCTTCACGTAGGAGATGGTATAAACCTAAGGGGCGGGGGTAAGCCAGCAACTTTGGGGAACGGGAGGTATAAACTAGTTAAGGCTGGGGAATGGAGAGCTGTGGACATACAACGTCTATCCATGCCCAGCCGGACGGATCATCGCCTCCCTTTGAGGCCACCCAGACGGTGATGATGGCAGTCGCGCAGATACATCCCCAGAATATCCCCGCAACGGCTCGGCTCACCCTCTGGAACTTGGAGACCGTGAATCCCCATATTTTCGGAAAGAACTGGCTATATACGGTCGCACTTAGAATGACCGCATGCACGGCGAACGCGAAGTCGTTGAATCGCACAGACGGCTTCGGAGAGATTGGGTGCCGAGCGGCGTATTGCTCACGGATTAGCGGAGAATATAGAAAGGCGGTGGTGTATATTGCGTAGCAAATGAAGCCCAGGACGTTGGTCGTAGGAAAATCGATCGCTAGCCCGTGGGTAGAACGGCGGCGCCAGTTGAGGATCGGCTGCGGATAGAACGAGGCAGACCAGCAGAACATGCTGCGATGTGGGAACGCTCTGTTAGAACCATCCTTTTTCTTTTTTCTTTTGTTTTCCCGAATGATTTAAAAAAAAAAAAAACAAAAAAAAAAAACCTGCGCTTCAAGATGCGAAGCACTGCGCCTTTTGCAACGGGGGTAGAATACGTACTATATCCACCCGATGAGGCTGGGGGTTGGGGTGATATTGTCAGCATATTTATTTCACAACTGGGAGAAGGGCGGCTAAAGGAAGCGGCGTAGATACCGTGATATCGCTTTTGCGAACACTTCGCCTTGAGACGCCATTTCAAGACTGCGTTTTTATATGGGCTGGCAGTGCTAACTTGGGTAAAAGGGTTAACTATCGTCTAAAGAGTGACGAGTTCATGTTATATGGTGCATCGATCAAGCGTCCGCTCCCCCGTTGACGTCCATGCCTCCGACAGTCCCCCTCAATCGTTCCGTCGAGTCCAGCTGATGCGGCGTTTCAACACCCCAAAACACAAATCAGTTCCAACTCGGTTCTTCGGGATACGGCGAAACTGCAGCCCCGGCACTTTGTGCAGCAGTGATGGAGACCTAACTAGCTAACTAGTTACCTAACGGAACTACTGAAGGGAAGGGGGAACAGTAACACTTGTTCGTGACTTAAATGGGCCAGCAACATTCTATTATACAGTTAACTCACTGGAAAGGCAAAGTAATTTAAACCAAGAGCTTCAGTGCTTTAAAACTAATAGCTATGTTTTTGTTCTGCGTCAATGGTCCTTCGGATGTATGTACATTTGCGCTAGACCTAGAAGAGTTGAGTCTCTGGCTTCTCTGAGTTGTCCGCGCTAAGCCTGAAGTGGCAGACCGTTGACTGGTTTCCCCGCCAGCGAGCGTGCCCGACCCCCAACCACCCACCAACCCCAGCCTGCGCCCGTTCCTCATCCAGGCCCTTTTCTGGCCCATGAAACAGCTCAGTTGCGAACGCCTTTCTTCTGGCACTGCTCTCTCCTGTTCTCTTTATTAGTTAAATATCCGTACAGCTAGCTGATGAGCACTTCCTCCCTATTGTTGTCTTTCCCCTTTCTTTTTTTTCTATGCTACTGTCGAATATGCCAGCCATGCTCTGTTTATACTAAAAGTTTGTTTTCCAGCCATTCGTTCACCGGCTTCAACTTGACAATATCTCCATCCCTTCACAACAGAAGCCCAGTCGACTTTGCTTCTTACCCACTGCCGATTGCTACCCGAGTGAGGCTACCCAAAGACGCACTTCTTTGTGCCATTCAACCATCGAATTATATATCAGTTCGAAACAAAACGCCACCGCAACGCTGCCTGCCTTTTTGGACGGCACATGGTGTATCCTCGGAGCGAGGGGTCTATAAAGATCGCCTCTGCTAGCTCCGACGGGAACATCGCAGCATAGTCCGACCGGCCTCTCCAACACTGAGATAAGTCGGTTTCTCACCGACAGCACCTCCTCGATCATGTCTCCGTCTCCGCAATTAGCTCCACCGGGGAGCAGTACATACTCCTCCAACACCCTGACCGTTGGCGATGGGACATGGGATTCCCAGCGAAATACCTTTCTCCTACCGAACTTAATGGGTCTCAACTTTGAAACTATGCAATATAACGGTTGGTTCTGAGGACTTGTTCACGCTGTTTACCACGGAAGCGCTAATCGACCGCAGGGATGGGCAACCGTTTCCGGAACATGCCCGGATACCACGCTCTTATCCGAGGCCACGGCGTCATAGCAGCGATAACCTTTCTTGGACTCGTCCCGATATCGATATTAATAGCTCGGTTTTACTCCCGAAGCCCGTACTGGGCGCTGCGATTACACATATGGATGCAAATTCTCGCCCTGTTCCTGACAACGGTTGTGTTTGTAACTGGTTGGTTCGCAGTCGGCCCCAAAAGAAGTCTGACCAATCCACACCACGGCATTGGGCTTGCCATATATGTACTGGTCATATCCCAGATATTATGGGGCTGGCTAGTTCATAATCGGCTAAAGGGGAAAAGAAGACGACTGTATCTGCCGTTCAAGTTAATGGTAAGGTGGAAAGAGTTTGTGGGTTATGTGCTTTCGCTAATACTCGTGGCAGGTCCATAACTGGCTAGGCTGGGCAATTGCTCTGCTTGGACTTGCCCAAATACCTCTGGGCCTTACCTTGTATGGCTCACCCTTGTCATTATTCATATTGTATGCTTTGGCTGTGTTCGCCTTGCTTGTTATCTATTTTGCCCTTTCCTATCTCCACCAACGGCGCCTGGCGTCAGATTACGACCGGCGGAGCAATTCAACAGGACCGGAAGTGATAGATGACCGGCGTAGCCATAGTCACCTTGGCCCACTAGGCGTCGCAGCAGCCGCTGGTGCTGGTGCTGCTATTTTGGGAAGTCGAGCGCGGAGGCGGTCACGGAGCAGGAGTCCAGTAGACGATGTATCGGACAGAACACCCTACATTGATGAGAAGCAATCAGAGCACGAACGTTCAGGCGGTTGGAAAACGAAGTTGTTTCAGGTTGGAGGAATTGTGGGTGCAGCAGGATTAGCCAAGCACCTTTTCGGCAAGCGTCGTGACCACGAGAGCGATGCCGAATCGGGAAGATATCGCCCAGCTCACACAGCGACCGAGAGTTTTGACGACGATTATTCAGAAAGCCGGGTTGACAATGGCCGACCGCCACCGGTGGCTCATCGCCAGAGATATGACGGGCCGCCCAGTTTACCCCAGAGCCAGTATACGGAGTCCGAATTTACACCTAGAGACAACAGAAACCACACGGCACGGAACGCAATGTTTGGTGCAGGAATGTTCGCTGCCGTCAAAGGATTGTTCAAAAACCGGGAAGCTCGAGAAGAAGAACGCCGACTCGAAGAGTTAAGGCGGGCTGATTTGGAAAGTGAGCGAATGATGAGGGAAAGGAGATACACAGCAGATGGTCGCATGCCTCGAAGGAACGAACGACGATATGTATCTGCTAGCGAAATAACCGGGGCTACCGACCCGGACGCGCTACCATTTACACCAAGTGATCTTCCTCCCGTCCCTGCTCACCGTCACGAACTCTCAGGTTCCGACACGGTAACATCTCTTGGCAACGATCCCAGACCAGGCCCATCAGCAGCAGCAGCTGGACTTCCGAATCCCCAAAGGTTTAGCGGAACTCAGGGTGAGTCTGTCGAGTCTCCTCCCGTTTCGGTAAAAGTGAAACTGC
This sequence comes from Amauroascus niger, assembly GCA_001430945.1. Taxonomy (NCBI): domain Eukaryota; kingdom Fungi; phylum Ascomycota; class Eurotiomycetes; order Onygenales; family Onygenaceae; genus Amauroascus; species Amauroascus niger. The sequence continues at coordinate 8,330 of LJPK01001696.1, forward strand.
ACAACAATGGTCGGAGTGTTACGTTACGGCAATTGACTAGAGAGGAAGCCGAAGCGGATCGTGAAGCAAGACGCAAGGATCGTAACAGGCCAGGACGCCGTCGTCGTGACACGTCGCTTTCCGGAGGCGAAGGGGACGATCATTGGCGCCGAGTTGAAGAGCGAGAGCGGCGCCAGGAACGAGAATTGCAAAATGGCAATACATCTGTCGTGAGCGCCGGTCCGTCTGCTCCCCCACCTGCACCGCCGGTCGCTCCACCTGAGCCTATTCCACCAACAGGCAGTGGGTTTTCGGCTCCGGTACCGCCTCCGCCCATACCGGCTGCCGGAGGGGTACATTCTCCAATGACCGTGAGTACCGACCTGAGCGGTAGCTTTGCTAGCCGAAGTGGCCGTCGTCGGGCAGAGCGAAGAACTCAAGCGAGACAGGGAGGAAGCCGTGTGGAGTTTACTTGATGCGCTTATAACAAGAACATTTTGACAACATTCATGCACATATCGATCACGCTATTAATGTTTTATGGCGATAAATGAAGTATGAAATCTAGGAAAGATATCAGGCTGGACAACTGGGTAAACGGAATATGTTCTGAGGTAGGTTTCAGGACATGGCGTTGGGTTGATGATTCGTCACCAAATTTGTCTATTTTTTAAAGTAAACGCGATTTTTTTTCTCTTCTGTTTTTTGATTTCTTTGCCCTATTGTTTCCAACTGTACAACCACAATTGAAATAGTTTGTTTGATTGTATCTACTTTTGTGTTGAAGCAAACGACATATTCCCTTTGCGAGGAGACCGACGGCCAAATAGGCCCGCAGCAGATATACTGTTCCCCTTCTTCGATTAGAAGCAAGCTGATAATCACATTCGTTTCACAACCCCGATGCCATGCGATTCATTATATTCGTCGAGAATCCGATTCCTTACAGGTCAGGAACACCATTCACGCAGATCGTAATTGACAAAATTTTGGAATGCCTTATGGCGCACAGGTTAGATGCAAAAAGCAAAACAAATAATTCTACACACTTAGCATTGCAGTATGGGTGTTAGTCAAAATATATGTACATTCAAAGTCTATTTCATAGAGGCCTGAAGGCTCTCAAGGACCTGTTGGAATCTCATTTAGCAAAACCCTTCTCTATCGCAAAATCGAACTTGGAAATCGAGTTCTTACCTCTAACTCAATCTTGGCTTCGGCAATATCCTGCTCGCTTCCCGAACCGGCAGCAATCTTTTGAGCCTCAGTGATCTGAGACTTGATAGCCTTTATTGCTGGTTAGAGAAAAGGGGTTTTATTGCAAAAGATTTGTGCATTGGAACCTACATCGGCGCTAAAATCCTCGAGAGCGAATCCCTCAACGGCGTTGATACTAAGGTTTGAATCGGGTTGGACGACAGCGAAACCACCGGCAACTATTGTGATGAAACATGGGTGTCAGCAACTGCATCATAGGTATTGGCAGATTGAAGTAGGAAAATCCAATGGATTAGATTTGTCACGTACGGAAGAATTTCTTGGTCTGTCCACTCTCTTCAATGATCTCGATGAGACCGGGTCTCAATTGTTCTATGCTGGGAACGTGGTTGGAAAGAATACCCATGTCTCCCGACTCCGCTGCGATGTTCACTTGAACGCTGTTGAGTTTCGATTTGGACAGATTAGCATTTTGCATATTTCGCTCCTCCTCGTCATTCAAATCTCCCTTCCTCTTATCAAAACGGATTCCCCTTCTCGTGGATAAAGGACCCCCCGGATAAAACGTACACATCAGTGGATTTGTAGACAGTCTATAGCGATTGTCAAGCGGTTAGTAAAGGACTGGTTCTAAAATTATCATCCAGCTTGGGCAACCCTTCTCATACCTCGTGCGGCAAGACCAGCGACAGCCGTAACTTTTCAGCCACAGCTTGCGCATACGTTCTCTGCTGGATTGGGGCTCTGAAAGCGGCAGGCCGTGCTCTCAGAGCAGACCGGGCGAAGCGGACTGAGAACATTGCGAGTATTTCCGGGTGGGAGGAGACGGAATGCCTTTGAATTGAACGGGGGGGGAGGGACAGGCTTCGAATTGTCTGGTGGACGTCGTCCGTTTCAGAGAGTTTAAGGTTTGGGATTGGTTCGGGCACGCCCAAGTTTATGGCGCTAAACCCAATCTGGGCTGGGATATTCAGAGGACTTCTGATGGAAGGTCGCGATAAGGTACATCTGGTGGTATTTACCTAGGGAACTAACTACGGATTGAGACTTGAACACATTGAAATAAATGGGGTGAATAGATGAGTCCTAGAGAAAATACACACTATGTCTAGGACCTACTTGTATACGCTCTTGCACGGCTTCCTACGATGTTTGATAACCTCTCGGGTTCTCTTGGGAAGATCCGGTGCCGCTTTAGAATCTACAAAACATCCATCGTGCCCGTTACCCACGCGAAGCTTGTAGGTTTCCATGGAGAAAAAGAGATACATCCATAGGTCTTGAGTATTTACTTCCAGAGACACCATCGAGTCAGTAGCTCACCTAGAGTGATGTTTAACTCCCCGTCCGGGTTGTTGCCAGATAGTTACCCGAATCCGGCCTAGCTCCGTTGCCGGATCAATGTAAGCGAGATCCCACAACAAGCTCATCGAGATTAGATAAGCTAGTTCCTTTTTTGGTTGTCGACGAAGAAAGTTGTGCAAGGCCCAGCTCGACGTCGCCATCTCCATCCGACCATTTCAGCAATCATTGTTGCGATCAGACCGTCAAGATGGCCAGTATGTTATCCTGTGTGGTTTTTTTAGGCCATGTCGGATTTTGTGACTGACGTCCTTGACTCGCAGAATCCAAGAACTCGTCGCAAGCCAACCAGAACAAGAAAGCCCACAGAAACGGGTATGTGACTTGTGACCGCTAAATCGTCATGGTTCTAGACAGTGTATGCCGCGCAGTCAGGGCAGGAACGGCTTCTCGACTCGTGGTATCACTGGAGAAAATAGAAACAATTCAGCCGAGCTTTGAACAACCAACAACCGGGATGTGGGCAGTCGAGCTAACGAGTTCACTTTCTCTAACAGGATCAAAAAGCCAAAGTCGAACCGTTACCCTTCCCTCAAGGGTGTCGATCCCAAGTTCAGACGGAATCACAGACATGCTCTTCACGGCACCATGAAGGCTTTGGTACGTTCAATCGCTCTACCTGCTGCAATTCAATCGTGCCAATACCTCTTCCACATCCCAATCGCGAGAAAAAAAGAGTTCGAATACTAATAGCCCCACAGAAGGAGTTCAAGGAGGGCAAACGGGAGTCCGCATAAACAAAATGGAATATTAAATCAAAATCCCAATGTGCCACGTTGCTATGTCCAATAGATCCGCATTTTTCCAAGTTATCTTAGCCCGTGGAAAACGAGCGAGAGTCATCTCGGGCACTCGATAATACAACATGGGTATTTTGCGCTGATTTTACCCCACGGTCCCTGCCTTGTCTACCTAGGATATAACCACGGACGGTACTATCGCGGCCGTTGGGTGTGGAATTTTCAGCGGATGTGACGTTTCTCGCGCATCTTTCTTAACGGTTATCTCTAGGTATATCCATTACAAGAACATGGACCACATTTCACGCCTTCTCCCTTTCCCTTTCCAATGTGACTTCTCAATTCAAGTTTATCTCGAAATCCGAGTGCGGATCTCTTGTCAAAGGCAAAATGTGTACAGCAGCGGGGTGACTCACGATGCCCGATTGCTGAAGGTTTTTATCACTTGCCGAGATTAGGTTATTCCTGCCGTCTAATTACCAAACACCCTATGCCTTTGCTTTCCCATGGTTGCAGTGGTGCATGGACAGATGGCTACATATCTCATTATATAATGTTATTGAATCAATTATAACAGCCTGAGTGGTATTTTATCATAAACAAGAGCACCGTATGAGCTCTTGCACTTCTATTTCCCGTTGTATCATCTCGGAGGCTTGTTCTAATATCGATTTCCGATGTTTTGAACTAGGATTGTTTGATCGTAGACTAATTATGTTTCATGTTCTAATCAAGTCCCAGAGTAACGCTAGACGCATTGCAATTTCATAAAGCTGAAGATAAATCCTGAGATATCAAACCCATTATGCCCACCCAATACCAATGAAAAATGAACCATCTTAAGATACGTCCTTAGGAAAACATGTCCTCCGCCTTCCTCCGCCTCCCACCTCTGCCATCCAGCTTATCAGAAAATAATTCTTTCCCTTTGTTCCCGGTATACTTGGATGGGAACAACTCTTTAACAGACGCCGTTCCTTTGATAGATATTCCGTTATTCAAATTTGCTGCAGTTCCACGAATAGATAGACCTGGAGCTTCAGATGTACCGCGAATCTTAACTCCACGGCTTACTCTAGACGGTTCACTAGGGAAAAGCTCCACGTTGCCGGTATTCCTGCTTCGGGCGCTCGTTCCGCTGTCATGGGCTCCGTCAACTAATGGGATGGACATACGCTTAGCGAATAAGTCAGCCGTCTCATTCGCGGCGTCGAAGGCGTCGGAGCGGCGATGGTTACTAATGGCAGTCTTGTTTGGGAATAATTCTTTCTTGAGGTAACTAGCCGCAGTCTTGTTCGGAAACAGTTCCCTACGGCCGGAACTCTCGTCGCTCGAAACGTTTGCGGAGGCGAAAAGCTCCTTTCTCGAATTGCGACGACCATATCCGTTTCTATCGCTGCTTTTCCGAGGCGAACGATCTCGAAAGCGCCGGCCAGATTCCCGATGGCCATCGCAGATTCGGCCGGAATTGTCGAATTCTGTGCGGATAGGAGACGCACTGCGATCTCGTAACCGCCCTGTTGATTGCTCCGAGTCATTAGGGAACAAATCACCGACGACCTTGCTTCCATCACGGCTAGATCCTCGGCTTTCTCCCACAGTATCATCGTACATAGACTCGTCGAACTTGTCGTCTCTCGCTAGGCCCTTGCGGCGTCTGTGCTCTCTATCATCAAACCGTCGCCTTTTGTAATCTCCGGTACTATCATCACGTCTTCCTCGATGTCTTCTCTCCGCAAATCCTCGCCTTAATCTCTCCCTCGGATCAAGTTCCGGATGCATAAGATAGAACCGACTCGCCTCATGCGCACGATTCTTCTTGCGATCAGTCTTCACCGCCGATCTCACCTGCAGCACCGAGTCAGGATGTGTGGACAATGTCTTGGCCGTGCGCAGCCGGAACGAAGGCAATGTTGAATCGATCTCCTCCACGGACGGCTGTGTAAATGCAGCTAAAGCTTTCAATCCCATCTCCGTTGAGCTATAGACAATATTCGCCGACGAGTCGTCAATCCACTCAACTCTCGTTGTTTCCTCGCCTTGAAAATGTTCTGTGGCAAAGCGCTTGATGTCCTCCGTTGTTAATTCATCAACGCCGCGAATGTGGACTTTTTCAAATTGAGGCTCCTCATTGATGGTGAGGACGTTCGGGTCTTCAAGCGCGCCGGCATTCACCGTGGTGGGCTCGACTTCCTATTGGCAGGGAGTCAGGGAAAGGTAAGGGCTTCTGATGTGAGATCAAACTGACTAGTTCGATTGGCTCTGGCTCTGGTCCAAAATCGAGTTCCATGTCAATGTCCATTGAGGTGTCCATGGTGCTTAATGGGCAGTGAGAGATTGGCTGAAGCTAGAACTGAGTTTCAAAAGCTGGAGCACCAGGTCCGGCAATGTTTTATTTTCAACGCAAAGGAGAAGGAAAGTGTGTCCTTGTTGTTTAAGAACTGATAACTCAGTGAGGATCTTGGGCGTTGCAAAAGGAAGCTGGATCATCAAAGCCTGTGCAGCGTCATTGCGTTTCGGTTTTGGAAGCTGAAGATTCGAAACGAGCTATTCCTGATCGGGCTAGCTGTTCCTGGCGCTCAAAATAGAACTCTCACGTGATGCTCCGCTTTCCAACTCGGAAATTTTATCACTCTCCGTTGCTCTTGGAGATTTATCTCTTTTGAAAGCTGACATTTAATTTTATTATGTGATATCTACCAAGGATTTGAATCCTGAGTAATCTTGTTCAGGCGCGAACCCAACCATCAAACGTTAGGATTGCTCTTTAAGTTACCAGTTTCGGCAGTTCTGAACATCAGACAGACGGTCCTGACAAGGAAATAAGCAGCGCTCGCTTTCTCCACAGCCAAGGGAACATTCTAAGACCCCAGGAGCATCGGCAGTGAGAAGATAAAGGTCGAGTGGGTAAGTTCTGTGTATTTGTTTTAGCGGGAGCATGTCGAGTTTCCCTAGCAGAATAACCCCTCTGAAACATTATATGGCCATGGAGATATGCACCATTTATGGTAGATTCACATCATTCTCTCTTCGCAAATCCATTTCCGCTGCAATTTTTGTTCCTGATATACGTAGAAAATGATTTTGTTTCTCTCCATCAACTAACATACCAAAAAAGCTTTCGAATCCGTTTTCCACCTTTGTTAGCCTGCTGAGATCGTGCTATCTGATTTGGTCTTACTTGCACACAATATTCAGCCCACAAATGCATCTTGCCCTGTTCATTATGTTTCCACGGCATACCAGGCCAAGGCAACGCCTCGTGCGGTAGAACTGTTAACAAAATAAAACTGTTTTAGCTTGAGTAAACCATTGGTGTGCTGTCTGCATTTTCTGTAATCCATCAAGACGTCCACTATTTCGGATGCCATCTCACAGGTCCTTGGTTGGGTATAGAACGCAAGCTAGATTATCAAAATACTGCAATAGGATCTTTCACCCATGTGTTCCCAAAAGGCAGTAGTTTAGTTCTTTCGCAAGATCAGGATCGGAGTGCACGGTAGCAGAATATATATCCAACAAGTGCATTTGCGAAGGTAAAGATTTGAATATAAATGGCTGGAAATGAGTCGAGATTGATATGGCCTTCGATACTTCTGATGTCAACACTTTCTAGTATAAATTTGTTCCTTCTACTCGAGTGTCTCAAGTAAGAATCAAACTCGACGATCCGCTAGAAGCGGAAGCAACTGCGTTGATAAAAGTGTCATCCAGGAAATTTTATGCCGTAATGTTCTGCTAGTCCAGGGCTGCGCAATAGCTCACCATTCTAGACACTATGTGCAAAGACAACATCAAGATAGTAAATGACATTCCAGAACTCTATATGTCGAGAGAAAAACTCCCGGTAAAAGAAAGGAAACACATCAACAAGTGTTCAAGAAATGCTTGAACAATAACGACTCGTAAAAAGCCTTTGTACGTGAAGGTTACCATGGGAGGCTGCCCAAATTCTCAAGTGATAGATCTTAGACTGCATCATGAGCAGAATATGCCATCCGCGAGTGGTGCATTGAAGGGTATGTTCAAAATCCCAAGATGCGTTTTAAAGCATCAGCAGCAACCCGGTAGGAGACAAAGAACCAGAAGAATTGCGTGACCAGGCTTAAAGTAAACTTAAAAGCCGGACAGATGGAGCCTGGGGTGAACATTTGAAGGGTTCTGCAGACCGAAATTGATGTACCAAACTTGTTGCTTTTCCTTGAAATTTTTATGACACTGGTTCGCTCCGAACCATAGCGCAAAGAGATGTCTGTGGTGTGTGTTGATGTGGTTCAAAAAATGGAGCACAGGGGTTTGAGGGCTGGCCCCGTTGTCCCGTTGCCAACCGTGGGGGTAAATAGCGCGACAGCGCACAGCGTTTCGCCCGCCGCCGAGTTTCTTCGCGAGATCCAACATCCTAGCGTAACCAATCCCTGGTAGCCAGGAATCGTCTCGGTCCTGAGGCGTCGCGGAGTCCGAACGGGCGGAGTCGAATGAAACTTGTTTATAAAACGGTATTGCTTCGATGAAGACCGGGGGGTGGGGGTGCGGGGAGGAATCATATATGGCAGAAAGGGTATCACAGTGCCATGAAATGTTGTATCAAACAGCGCAAATAAACAAAAACATGCTTACAAGTATTAGCATGTGGCTTATAAAGTAACAGCTAGACAGTCACTATGTAGACGATCTCTGCCTAAAATGGATAATAGACACAACCCTGGTCGAAAGACTGTCAAACCGCAAGGTGACTCGTGAGGTTCAATTGGTAGGAGCAACGAACCGTTAACTGACAGAGCGGCGGAGTACTGTACGGCCAAGGCCGGGAAAATCCTTATCTAATGCATCAATCAGTTTCTTTTTCTTTTTTCCATCGTACCCACTGGGAACAACCACAGTTGGCGCACAGCTGTCAAATAAAGGCATGGCAAATGCAAAGCCGGTAGTCCAAAATCCGATTATGCAGCCAATAAACTCTACCATGGAAATGCAAGAGATGTGCAACAATCTTGCATTGTGCAAATGTGGTTTTTTAACAGTCGTGTGTTATAAGGATACAAGACCTTCAACGTCGTCTGATAATATTTCGGTCGAGCAACTCGCTCTCTTTGAAGGTTGACACCGCCCCAAGCGGAGGAGTTTCAGTACCGGATGAAACAATAGAGACATGAAGGTACTTTGGTCAGTCTCCGAGGACCCTGCATCGCTGTCTGCGTCCCAAACACATGTATCAACCATTTTCTTGGGTCGGATGACGGTTCGTAATGGAGGTCAAGAAATATTCTTGGGCGAACCAGGATCATGGTGGTAGTAGCGCCAGAAAGTCCTGTCACACGGTAACTACGTACTTCCCGCGTACGCCCCAAAGGACATTCCGGCCCATACCGCCGTTTGGCCTAAATGCCGTTGGAGGCATTTTCTTACGTCCCTGGCAGCGACCACTTACCAAGATCATCCAGTCTCATTCAATAACTGGATCACCAAGCCATTGAGCGGGGATCTTTTTTACCCATGAGCGGAAAAGATTTGGTTTCAATAACCTTCTTTTACTTCCTTTTTTGATTCCCTTTTTCGTTCTTCTTTCGCCGTTCTCGTTTGCTTTTTTTTCGTAACCTATTAAGTTACCGCTGCCGGCTACTCGGGAATCGCCAGTATTGTGATCTTTCTTTCTTTTTTTATCGAATCCCAATCGAACTTCGTTTCAGTACCAGGTCTTCGGAGCGCTAGAGAAGAGTGTGTTAGTCTTAGAATAGTAGATTATGCTTCACGGACGAATTTTTATGAATGGCAACGGAGTACAACGGGCGCTTTGACGAACAGGGATCAAAGTACACAACCCTTGAGCAACGGTCTGAGTATCTGATTGCTGCGCATTCATGAGGTCCCAGTGGGACAAAGAACAGGGAGGGGTAGTCTGGTAGAACAACTGAGGGCTGCAACTCATTGGCTGGAGTAATGGGGGGACCTGTGACCCGCGTGTCGACGTGCAGGCCCAAATTGTAATTCAACCATGAGTTATCGCAGGGGGCGATATAACTAGATGCTTCTTTTTCGTGTGATTCTGTGATAGTTGAGAAGTTGTGGGAGAATGTGTCTTTCTCGCGTCCAAAAAAGAAGGAGTCGGGGGGGGGGGGGGGGGGGCCCCCCT
>LJPK01001709.1:19793-35115 GCA_001430945.1 Amauroascus niger
GGGCGCGTTCGTCAACGCGCCGCGGCGATCCGGAAGGGGCAGAAAGATCCCGGCAAGGTGCTGCGACGCATGGTGAGCAGTGCACGCAGCTGGACCGCTACAAGCGAGGACCGGCAACTCGCAGGCGTGCTCTCCGGGCGCCTGCGCCTCCGCGCGACAATCCCGGTCGCCCAGACCGGCATTCCGGCGATCTGGTTCAGGCCGGGGCTCGACACCGCAATTCACGATTGGATCGCTCTAGGCGCGCCGATGTGGTCGCCCGTCGCGCTCAGCAACGTCGTTCACGCCGGACTCATTGCCAAGGAGGTGGAGATGGTCACGACGGCCATGCCGCACCTGTTCGGCCGGCCGGTGTCGCCTGCGCTGCGGCGCCGTATCATGGTCCCGCTCTGGACCGGTCTGGCCGGAATTACGGAGGATCACGCGCACTATCGCCGCATCAAGTTGAAATAGACCACGCAGCGACTGTCATGGCTCACGCACATCGCGTGTCAGCACAAGGAGGGAGACAAACAAACAAAAGGACACACGAATGACCGATCAGCTGCCGCTCCCACCTCGCAAGGGCACCACTCGTGTGATCCAGATCGATCCCGCCTCCGCCCGCATTTCTCCGCTCAATCCGAGGGCCGACACGCCGCACGCCCCCGATGGGATCGCCAAGCTCGCCGCCGAGCTGAAGGCAGTAGGACAGATCAACGATGCGCATGGCGAGATCGCCGCCGATGGTGTCGTCGAACTGTTCGCCGGATCGCGCCGCTGCGCGGCTTGCATTAGCGCCGGCCTGCAGCTGCGGGTGCGCATCCATGCCGACCTCCCGCGGGCCGACGCGATCGCGATCGCCTACCGCGACGATCGCGAAGCGGTCACCCCCAGCTTCTGGGATCTGGCGGGCGGCTGGGCGACGTTGACCGCAGGCGGCACCTTCAACTCCGACACCGATCTTGCGACCGCAGTTGGGATCGACAAAAGCACGCTCAGTCGTGGTCTCGCCTTCCGCAAGGCGCCGAGCGCCATCCTCGATGCCTTCGCCGATCGCCGCGCGATCAGCCTCACCCAGTGGATCGATCTCGCCCCGCTGGTCGAGAACGACGAGACCCGCGCGCGCATGATCGAGCGCGCGTCGCTGATCGCGGGCAAGAACTACGCCGCGCCGCGGGTCGCCGCCGAACTCAAGGCCGCGGCAGCCGGCAAGATCGAGATCAAGGCCATCGAGGTCAAAAACCGACACGACCGCGTGATCGCCACGATCCAGCCCGACCATCGGGGAGGATTTGCGATCAAGGTCAAGCCGATGATCGAAGCTCACCCGAGTTTCCGTCTCGAATACGCCAGGCTCATCAACGAACACCTCGTCGAGCTCATCAAGACTTGGTTCGATCGCGGCGCCTGATACCAACCTACTGGAGTACGAAGTCATGGCATCTACCGAACAGGCGCCGGTGTGGTTTGGATCAGTCAAGCGGCTGATGGGCGACGATGATAGCAGCGTCCTCGCCCAGCTGCCCGAAAGCATATACCCCAATCCAGAGCCCGCTTGCGCCACTTGTCCCGCGAAGGATTGGTATCTCACCGCACGGGAACTGCGCTGCTACTGCAAAGAGCACGGGGTCATCTCATGGGTGTCGAACGACGCCCCAATCATGGCTTGCGACGCGCGCGAACGATTGATCGGAGAAGCGGGCACGCACACGAGCAGCTAACCCTAACGAATGGTGGGTAGCGGTCCGTCCGCTTTTGGGCGCTGATGCCGCGCAAGCGTACGTTCGTTCATCAAGCGAGCAGCGACCGCTTTGCGCCCCACAAACTGCCATTCGCTGGGCGACTTTTGATACCTGAAAGCGGTCGTGCCTTTGCACGCGCTTTCTCTTGTCCTGCATCGCGTGGACTCGCACGTTCGAATCCTCCGGCCGATGAGGAGAGACTTACTGCCCCCCGATCTAGAGGCTACGCCCATCAGGGCGCTTCGGCGTCCTCGCCCAAATAGGCTGCGGGGGCAGCGCAGAAACCGGGCGCGTCGGCGAGCGCTCTCATCAGTGCCGAACGCCAATCGTTGCGATGAAAAGATCTGGCTAGGGACGCGGCGTTGCGCTGCAGGAATTCGCGCACTTTGTGGGCGCCCAGGTCGCGCAGCATCAGGATACCCGTCCGCTGCTCGCTGAGAAATTTGTTGATCTGGGCGGTGTAGCGCTGATTGAGCTTCAGCCTATCCAGCTGAAACTGAAGCTTCGACGCCAGGTCCGGCGCGAGCATCGCGGGATCAATCCGATATTGGACCGACAGCGAACCGCCTTCGAAGGTGACATCGGCCATCAGGAAATCCAGATCTGGTAAGACCTGAAAGTAGGGGTGGATAAGACCGGGGTCCGCAGCGACTCCCGGGACGACGGTGCGCTTCGCGTTGTTGCACGGCCCGCAACTCGGGATGAGATTGTTGGGATAGATCGATAGTTCCCCATAGCTGCTGCGCGGCAGATAATGGTCGAGATCCTTCAACTCGCCGAAGCCGCAATAGGGGCAGGCGTCGGTCGACGCGAGTAAATGGTTCCGGTAGGCGGCAAGGCGCCCGCCAATCTGGACCTGGTCGTAAGCGGCGTGGAGATAAGGCCTCGCGGCGTCCAGCGCTGCTGGACGCAGACCAACATGGGGTTGCCCGCCGAGATGTTCATAAAGCTGATAGACTAGCTTGATCGCCGCCCATTCCGCGGCATTGAGCGCATAGACAGGCGTTTCGTTGACATAGGTCAGCGCGCGGCGGAGCGCATCGTCGACGGCGTCGAGTGACTGGGGAGAGAGTGTCCACATCAGCTCTAGCGCCGCGCGATCTCGGTCATAACGTAAGCGCGAGCCTGGAGGCTCAGCCCGTGGTCGAAAAAGGCTTCGATCGTCTCGAGCGGCATACCCAGCTCAACCAGGCGCAGGAGAACCGCATGATAATCCGTGGCGTCGGCTGTCAGTCCGAAGATCTCGTTGGTGAGCTCGCCGATGCTTTCGCCATAGGTTTCAATCCGGGGCTCCGCGATATGCGTTTCGGTCCCCGATCGGCGAACGATCGCGATGTGACGGCGTAGGCTTTCTTGCACGACCACCGGCGAATGCGTGGCGACCACGCCGAACGCGTCATGCTTGCGCAGGATGCGCCTGACGGCGTGCATGAAGGCGGCGAGCAGGGGCGGATGAAGGTGGGTCTCGGGTTCGTCAATCAGCACGATCGACTTGGGCTCGGTGTGCGCGACGAGGGACGCGGTCGCATGCATCACGATTTTGTGGCCGGTGCTCCAACTGTTGAACCAAGCTTCGGCATATCCAATTACCGAGGCCGCCGGATCGGCGCCGAGATCCGCGAATGACGGGTCGGACGCCAATATCCTGCAGACCTCGCCGAACAGATCGGCGCGGCCTTGCTCCTGCAGTCGCGCGACCGTCGCGACAAACTCCTTCGCCAGGTCCTCACTCGTCTTCAAGATAGCGAGTTCCTGCCGATCGAGACCTTGGGGCTGGATCGGGCGCCCGTCGATATCGCCGACGCCCTCTGCTCGGCGAACCTCTTCGGCGATGTCGCGAAGTCCGCAATAGTGATAGCGGCCGGCCCCGCGCTCAAGGTCGTCGATAATCTGCCGGCGCTCGCGATAGTCCAGACCAGGCAGCTGGAAGGCATCAAAGGCGCTGTACGACACATTGACGATCCGGGTGAATCCAATCCCTTGTGGCGTGATCTGCCCCAAGGCCGACAGCGCCTCAGTCGATCGGTCGCGCTGGGATGCATGGAGGACGCGCGCGAGCCGTGACAGCAAGGTGCTTTTGCCCGATCCGTTGCGGCCGATGATGACCGCGATCCGATCCGGCAACAGATCGCGCTGCGCCCCCCACATGGACGGGCCTGACGGCGCCCGGAAATCGAGCTTCAGCGGATTGGACCAGCCGGCCATCTGAAATTCGAGGACCAGATCGAGCTGGGCCACCCTATCATAATCCCGATCGAGTAGCACTGCGGCGTCGCGGCGGAAACTCTCCCAGTCGACGTAGCGGAGGACTGAGGTCCCCCAACCTTCCTCACCGAAGAAAGTCGCGGCATCCTCCGGAAACGCTAGCGCGTCGCGGAGATGGGTCAGTATTTCCTGACGAAGATCGGCCGGCAGTTCGGCAAGCCTCTGATAATAATCGAGGTCCTGCCCGAGCGAGACCCAATTGCCGTCGAGCGGCGCGAGCGGACCGAGCTTGAGCTGCAGGGTGTCGGCCGACGTTTGCCCCCGGCGCAAAATTTTGACCTGGCCGATACGCCCGGTGAAGGCCGGGACCGCGACATAGAGATGATACAGGGTCTGGAAGCTGTAGTCGTTCCAGTTATCCTGTTGAAGCGCGACGCCTGTAAAGCTAGATGGTTCGGCGCGCGACCCGGGGACCACCTGAAAATTCGTCATTCGATCACCCCGCCGCCGGGGCCCGCGCCCCACCGCCAGTCAGATGCTAGTCGAGGACTGATAAGGCAAGTTCTACGTCGGTTGAAACGCTAGTCCCTTACCTGTCTCGCGACTTGGCAGGTCAAAGGGCGAGGGCCGCTTCAAATCACCGGTGACGAACGCATAAGGGGTGCCGGCCATCCCAACCCCATCGCGCCGGCTAAGTGCCCCATCTCAGCGCGAGCAATGCGGGTTCCAAAAATTGCTGCTCCACTCGCGTGCCAATCGTGACGTAGTTTAGCTGGCTTCGAGACGGACGCTCGCAAATTTACTTTCTACGTAACAAACCGTATTCGATATTCGCGGGCACGGCGGGCAGCCCGATAGTCCAATGTCACGTTGGTAGGATGTCATCTTTCACGTTCGAGCTGATTGAAGGAGGCGCGGGATCTTTCGATGTGATCTTCATACATGGGCTTTCGGGGGATCCGACGGGAACTTGGACGACCGTGGCGGCGACGGATTCAGCTGATGGATATTGGCCCCTGTGGATCGCCCATGATCTCAAGGCGGCGAACGTCTACGCGCTCGGGTATCCGGCAGAGCTTTTCGCAAAATGGATCGAAGAGAGCATGTCGCTCTACGAGCGCGCTAAGGCCGTGCTCGAATATCTCGCGGGGGAAGGCTTCGGGTCGCGTCCCATCGCCATGGTCGCGCATAGCCTTGGTGGTCTTCTCGCTAAGCAAATCATTCGCACCGGTCTCGAATCCGAAGACGCCGATTGGCAGAAAATTGCCAAAAGCATCAAATTCGTTGCGTTTTTGGCCACACCCCATTCGGGATCGAGCCTCGCATCGGTACTCGGCTTCGTCGCGACCAAATTCGTTTCGAAGCACATCGAGGTGCTGAAAGCGGGCAACACGCAGCTCGACGAGCTCAACCAATCCTATCGGGTGCTGGCCGGTAAGCAGGGAATTACGACCACCGCCTATTATGAGATGTTCAAGATCAAGGGCACCCACGTCGTCACCAAAGACAGCGCGGATCCCGGCGTTGGTGGTGTCAATCCGATACCGATCGATGCAGACCACGCGACCATTTGCAAGCCGGTGGATCGCAATGCGCCGATCTATCGCAGCGTGCTGCGTCATCTCAGGAAGTTCGCGGATGGTTGTCCGCACCCGGCGGACTCGGCTTCGGGCGAAAAGTCAGGCGTCTTTTTCGCTACGGAGGACTATAGTGCCAAGTCTACGGATCGGCGCGACCTGCTCGAGAAGCTTGCCGCTGCGAACCGCGAGCACGAATATCGCATCGCTAATGAGGCGCAGAACAAGTTCGCCCAATCCTATATGAAGCTCGGCCTGCACGCGGCGGCCAAGGAGGCGAACGACAATCTTCTCAGTGAAGTGCAGCAGCGTTTCGAGACGCACGTCTACCTTGCACAGATCTGCAAGGGCGCCTCGGACGAAGAGATTTCCAAAGCAGTCCAGGTCGAAGTGATCGACGCTTTGGTGACCAAATACGGGGACAGTCACAAGGTTCGCGCGCGCACCGTCGTTGAGGCCATGTATTTCCTCACCGAACAATGCCATCTCAGGTGGGACCCCGAATGAAGCCGCGTCTATGGTATCCGCAACTCGATGTCTATGACACGGTCAGGCGTATGCTGGGCCTGTTGCTAGTCTGGCCTGAGCAGGACCTAACGGCGGAGCGGCTCTATATCTCGGACTTTTATCTAGCCAACCCGCCACTGCTGCACAGGACCCATATGCCGTCGGAGATCCGAAAGGAATTCCATGCCTTGTCGATCGTGAAACCGGAGAAGGGGTTTCTCAGCTTTCCTTCGCCCCAAATGCTTTTCGCCAAGATGGAGCCGGTGCAAAAGGAAGCGTTGCGCACGCTGGTCGGTAAAGGCTTCGTCGCTCTGGACGCGCTGCGGGCGGGCAAGATCGTCGCGGACGAAAAACTGGCCCAGGTCGGTGACATGGTCGTCATGAGCCCGGATGAGCGCCGCGTCGTTGGCTTTCTGACACATGGCTTTGCACGCATTGGCGCGGGCGTGCCGGGAGACCTTCGCCTCGCTACGGGTTTGCGGAGGCCCGGCGCATGAGCTTTAGCCTTCTCATACTCAAACGCCTGTGCGTCTTTTCACAGGCCCTCCTGGTGTACGATCAGCAGTTCCATCACGGCGTGAACATTATCCGGGGCGATAATGGCTCGGGTAAGTCGACGATTGCCGACTTTATTTTCTACGTGCTCGGCGGCGAGTTCGACGAATGGAAGGACAAGGCCAGCCTTTGCACTGAAGTTCGTGCGGAGATCGCGACTACGTCCGGTCCCCTGACGCTGCGCCGGCTAATCGGCACCAAGCAGGAACCGATCACCGTATTCTTCGGCCCGATGGCGGACGCGATCAACAGCCCGATTGAAGGTTGGGAGCGGTACCCGATCCGGCGCAATACCGACAAGCAGCTTGGCTTCTCGCAAGTGCTTTTCCGGGCCTGCGGGATTCCGGAGGCGCCGACTATCGAAGGCGGCAACGTCACAGCGCATCAGATCCTCCGGCTGCTCTATTCGGACCAGCGCACCCCCGCGCCCCGGCTGTTCCGCTTCGAACGATTTGACACGGGCAATATGCGGACAGCCGTGGGCGATTTGCTTTTGGGCGCCAACACTTACGAACTCTATGTCGCCCAGCTCGAGCTTCGAAATGCGAAGAAGGTGCTCGAAGACCGTCAGGCGAAGCTCACCTCATTGCTCGGTGCCATTCCGGGTCAGTATGGCTCGATGAACGCGGTTGAACTTGGCGGCCGCATTACCGCGCTCGAACAGGAGCGTGATCGCGTCATCGAGCAGATCGCCTCGGTTGACGAGGCCGTGCCTGTCAATTCAGACAAGGATTTCGAGGATCGCCGCAGCCAAGCGCTTCGCGACATTCGCCGAACGCGGATCCAAGTCCGGCGGCTCGAGGAGAGCGTCGAAAAGCTCGAACTCGAAATTTCCGACCTCGATACCTTCGTCGATTACCTCGAGCAGACGATGGAGAAGGTCAACGCCTCCTCGTCGATTGCCGGCGTCCTAGGGTCGATCGACTTTGCGTATTGCCCCGCATGCCTTGAGCCGCTCGAGAGCCATTCCGGAACGTCGCACTGCGTGCTGTGCTCGAAACCGGTCGACCCAGAGCGCGAGGGCTCGCGCTATCTGGAGATCAAGCTCGACATCTTGTTGCAGCTGCGCGAATCCCGCCAAATCCTCGAAGCAAAAGAGGCGGCACGCCAGAAGGACGGAGCGGAATTAAAGAGCACGCGGCACGAGTTGCGCAGGCGCAGCCTGGAGTTCCGCTCCGCCTTCGAACTCGCCGGATCGCCGCGAGATGCGAAGCTCGCAGAGCTCAACAACCGGATCGGACAGATCGGGCAGGAGATCACCTATTTGGGCTCGATCCGCGAACTTGCCGAGCGCGTCGCCAAGCTGATTGCTGAACGCGATGCGGCCAATGGCGAAGTCGATCGCCTTAATGCGGTGATCACGCGCCTCGGACATGCCACTTCCGGACGCATCGCCCAGGCAATGAGCTTGGTCAACACCAAGGCCAAGTCTCTTCTCAAGGAGGATCTGAAGCGGCAGGAAGAGTTTGCCGACCCGCGGATGGTGACGATTGATTTCACCGACGATGCGGTTTTAGTCGACGGCAAAATGAATTTCGCCGAAAGCAGCAACGTCGTCCTCAAGAATGCCGCGATCCTCGCGCTGCTTGGGGCTGCTGCGGAGGATGAGGCGTTCTGGCACCCGCGCTTCGTGCTGATGGACAATGTCGAAGACAAGGGCATGGAACAGCAGCGCAGTCACAACTTCCAGAAGATCATCGTCAATCTCTCACAGCAGGCTAGGCTTCCGCATCAAATCATCTTCACCACATCGATGCCCAATCCTGATCTGGATCTGGAGAAATTTACGATTGGGCCACGCTATACCGAACAGAATCGTACGCTGAACTTTGGCGCATAGTGCTCACCCGCCTTTCGAGCCTGGCCATCACCCCTACTGAGGTGAGGGCCATATTCCAGCGTGAGCAGTTGTTTGCAAATCAGTGCCGCAATACGCTCTCACTGTTGAGTAAACGGCGGCTTGTAGCTTGATTTGACCCAAAGGCTGTCAGTCCGCAACCGGCCCAGGGGCGGCCGTAACATCTTGCCTGAACGAAAGCCGGCTTCCGGTTAGCGGCAGAGCTGGCGTGAACGGCCGATTGTGGGTCCTACCGGGCGCTCCGATCCCGCCGAATAAGGGTGATGCTTCCCCCATCCCCGCGAGAACCGCCGAAAGATGGGGATTGGCGATGGCGTGCGCGCCACTATGATTGCCTCAATTCGTCTAGGCGGCCCTTCCCGCCGGAAGGGAGGCATAGTGCGATTGATTCAGAGGCCGGATGCCAACCCGATCCCGGTGGAGGTGCAGGAACAAATCACTGGCATCCTTGCTCACTACTACGACAGAGGCGAGACTGAACGGCGGCAGCAGCGCGCTCCCTTGGACAAGATTTGGCACACTGCCCGCCGCTTTATCGCGGAGCCTCTCTTCAAGCTCTTCGAAGGGAAGTGCGCCTATTGCGAGTCGCCACTCGGCGTCACGTCGGCAATGGAGATCGATCAGTTCAGGCCCGTCGCCGCGAGTGACGTAGATGGAAGCGGATCGCTTGAGCATTATCAATGGCTTCGTCTCGAATGGGCTAACCTCTACCCGGCCTGCGCCGCCTGCAACCGCGCGAAGAGAGGGCTGTTCCCGGTCCTCGGACCGCGCGCCGAAGTGGGCACCCCGATGGCGGCGATCGCAGAGGCCGAGGACGCCCTGCTGATCGACCCATGCCGGGACGAGCCGCGGGAGCATCTTGAGTTCGGGTCCGACGGGTTTGTTCGCGCGCTAACCGAGCGCGGCGCAGCGACGATAAAAATTCTTAACCTAGATAGGCTCCCGCTTATCGAAGCGCGGCGGTTGACTTGGGCGGAGACCACCAGACTGTTGGCCGCGCGTCAGGTCAAGGCCGCCTGGATGGACGGCAGGGAAGCCTATACGGCGGTGGTCGAGGCGGCGCAGCGGCAGACAATCCTGCAGAACCCGACAATTGAGCTTGGAGCGGTAGCCCTCCGGAGCGGCGTGACGCCAGCGGACGAGGTCCTCGCCACCGACCGCGAAGCGTTTCGGCTGACCCAGCGTCCCATCCGCTCAATCGAGATTACCAATTTCAAGCTGCTCCGCGACGTCAAGATTAAGCTTCCCGAGCCGACCGCAGAGCGCGCGCCCTGGTTGGTCTTGTTGGGCGAAAACGCATCAGGGAAGAGCAGCTTGCTCCAAGCGATCGCCTTGGCGCTTGCCGGCGCGGTAGAAGCTTCGGCGCTCATCCAGCCTTCGAGGGTGTTGTCGCGGGGCGCGAGCAGCGGCGAAGTCGTCCTCCGATTCTGGGACAACGACGTTCCCGTCAAGCTCGGGTTCGAACGCGGCAGAAGGGTGTTCACCGGAACCGCACGACCTTCTGCGACGGTCAGAGCGTTCGGTGCGCTGCGCCATATGGAACGGCGACGTCGGCAGAAGGTCGAGGAGCGCGCTCATCCTGTTGGCATTGATCAGATCGTCCGTCCAATTGCCCGCATTGAATATCCAAACCGTTGGCTTCTCAACCAATCGCCCCAGAGGTTCGATGTTGTCGCCCGCGCACTGAAGGACCTGCTGCCCATTCCCGTCGACACCTTGCTGGAGATGAGGGGAAGCGAACTAATGATCCGGCTGGGGGACGTTCTGACGCCGCTCTCCATGGCATCGGCCGGCTACCAGGCCGTCATCGGCATCGCTGTCGAGATCATGAAGATGGTCTTTGAATTCTGGGACACGCTGGATTCGGCGGCGGCTGTTGTGATCGTGGACGAGCTGGACGCGCACCTTCACCCGCGTTGGAAGATGCGGATTGTGAGCGCCCTGCGAACGGCGTTCCCCAATATTCAGTTTATCGTCAGCACTCATGATCCGCTACTGCTACGCGGATTGCGAAACGACGAGACCGCCCTGATAACGCGGGTCGAGGGCGTCGGCACCACGGTGCGAACGGACCTGCCGCCGATCGAAGGCATGCAGGTAGATGAGATACTCACCTCAAGCGTCTTCGGCCTCGACAGCACGATCGATCCGGATACCGAGGCGCTGTTTGACGAGTACTACTTCCTGATCGCTCACCCACAGAGCGCAAGCGACGCCGCGCGAGTTGAGGAGCTTCGGTCGCAGCTCGCCGATCGCCAGAGCCTCGGGCGCAACGCCCGAGAGAGCCTGATGCTGGCGGCCGCTCAGCAGTTCCTGCGGGAGAACCGTGAACGGGAGCCGTTGAACCCCGAGCGGTTGCGGCCAGAGACGGTACAGCACCTACGGGAAATGTTCGCAGACGTCGCCCTGCCTGCGAGACGGACATAATTAAATGCGGTATGTCGACACGGGCGATGGACCCGACGGGCTCGACGCCACTGATGCGGAGGGGGCGACCGAGCTCGACCGGGCACGACAGCATTTCGTGACGAACGGACTGCTCAACGACTTCGACTTCAAGGCGTACAAGAAGACCTCGGTCAGAAATGCTCTAAGGAGCCTTTTTAACGGTAAGTGCGCCTATTGCGAGTTCGTCTACGATGTAGGCTACACGGAAGATATCGAACATTACCGGCCCAAAGCGCGGATCGATGTGGTGGGGGCGGCGGGTGTGACGTCCATCCACCCCGGCTATTGGTGGCTAGGGTCCTCTTGGGCTAACCTCCTCCCATCGTGCAAGCGCTGCAATGTCAGCAAATGGCTCGAGCTTTACGATGGACGGCGGGTAAAGGCGGGGAAGGGGAACCTTTTTCCGCTTGCCGATGAGACCACCCGGGCCAATGTAGAGAATGGTGAAACGGCGGAGACAGCGCTTCTTCTCAATCCCAATATCGACGATCCGGCGGACTACCTGACTTTCAGCATCGTCGATGAACGTTGCCTCGTCGTGCCCAAAGGGCAAGACCAAGCATCTCTCGAATTTCGCCGGGCGCAAACTTCAATCGACATCTACGGCTTGAACCGGCAGCCTCTCGTGAAGCAGCGGACAGAGCGCTACATCGAACTGGCGGCAGCAATCACAAACCTCGTAATCATTATACAGCTGTACGATCGCGCTTTACCCGAGGAGCGTGCCGTGATCGACCAGCGTCTCCGCGATGAGAAGGCGCGCATCGCCAAGTCATTCGCCGGCGACGCCGCCCATAGCGCTATGGCTGCATGGCTTTCCGAGCCGATCCTTCAACTCCTTGGCACTGCTGCGCCCTGAACGAGGGCGCGTTGACGGAGGGGGGGTGAGCGTTCTCGTTCACCTGAACGACTGTGCGGTTTGGGAAGACGGCTTCGGATCGCTGAAAGTCCACCTTTGGGTCTTTCGAGCCGTAAGCGGCTACCGGAGTGAACGTCCGTTATTCAATAGCACTAGCTATAAACCGGTCAGCCCGGATCCGGCCCACTTTCAGCCGTTCAGGCCTAGGGCGTCAGATGGCGAGTATTGGGCCGGTTCCTGTCAGGCAGTTTTTGGCCAAGAACCGTGCAAAGCTGCCGTCCGGCAATCCACACTCGACTGTCTGTAGTGCATCGCATTCCATGTGTTTCCCGCTGGACTGTCGCGCGCGAGGCGCGATGATGGCGGTCACGGGAGGGCTTCGACATGGCAATACGCCGCATGGGCGCGTCGACACCGCCGCCATTGCTGCGGCGCTACACCGATCTGACCGCGGTGATCGACTTACTCACCCACAAGCGCCTCACATTGCTCGATCCGGCCAGCTGGGACGACAAGAACGACAGCTATTTCATCGATTATTGTCGCGAGCGCAGCGACTACAAGTCAGTGCTCGCGCTATGCCTGTCGACGGTCGGCGAGACCTATCATCACTGGAAGGTGTTCTGCGGTCATGCCAGCGGCGTGTGCATCGCGTTCCACCGCCAGCCGCTGCTCGACGTGATCGATGCCGCCGAGGGTGTCCGGCATGGCAAGGTCAAATACATGCGGCTGGAGGAGATCGCCGAAAAGCCGCCGCGGCTGAACCGTCTCCCGTTCATCAAGCGCTACGCTTTCCGGCATGAGCTCGAATACCGGCTGATCTATGAATCGAAGACGAACACCGCGCCAACGCATGCGGTGCCAATCCCGCTGACGACGATCGAGGGCATCGCGCTTAGCCCGTGGATGCCTGCGCCGTTGCTGGACGCGACGCGCACGGCGCTCAACGCCATCCCGGGATGTGAGACGGTCGCGATCACGCGCTCGGAGCTGATCAGCAATACGCTGTGGATGCAGAATGCCGAGCGCAGCCTGCGGGGCGAGCCGCTGGTGGCAGGTACGCCGCTTGAGGAAAGCGAGCCGCGGCAGCGACCGGTGCCATGAGGATCGCCGGCTGAGATATTGAGGGGGAGTAGGTTCTGCGAGGGCTGAAGCGGCTCGGTTTTTTTGTGGCAGGCGGTGTGATCAGCGCGGCGATCCTGCTAGCGTTGGGCAATATCGAACTGGCCGGTGATGTCGCGGCGAATGTCGCGGGTGCGGCGATCGGCGGGATGATCTCGATCGGGCTCGCGATCATGATGTTCGCGCATGAACGCCGGGTTGCTGCGCGGGATGCCCCCGCGCTTGCCGCCAGTCAGCGCGAACAGACGATCATGCCCGAACGGGCTCTCTTCAGAATTAGACCAGTTTTTCCAAGGCAGACCACTTCGTCTCTCGCGGGACGAGGTTGTCCCCTTCGAGTCCTACGAGACCGGTAGGACGCACATCGACCAGAGGCTCGCCGCCTGATCTCTCAGGCGGGTTCCTCGGGAAAGCGCGAGATCGCGGAGAGGTCGATGGCCAGGCTTCTGGCATCGGACTCGCGGGCGCCAACGCGTTCGAGCATCCGAAGAAACGCATCGGGATCGGGCTGACCCAAGGCGAGGCGGTAGAGCAGAAGGTCGTCGAGCATCCGTTCGCGCCGGGTGGACCGGAGGCTGAACCGCCAGTCGAAGCTGACGCTCGTCGGTCGCCCACCTTCAGGAAGCCACCAACGTTCGAGCCCGGTGCGGCCATCCTTCTCGCTTCGCGCCAGCGAGATCAGCTTTCCGAAGGGGCTCTCCGACGCGGCCTGCACCAGTGCCGTGTCGCCATGACGCCGAGCCAGCGAGCGTCTGACCGCTAGGCTACCGTATCGTGCGATCCGGCCTTCGCGCTGTTCGAAGTCAACGGGGTCGCCGGGCAGGTCCCAATGGACGATGCGGCTGCACCAGAGGTGGAAGTCCAGACCTTCCTGGCCAATCGAGGTGGTGCACAGGATGTGAGGCCAGAACGGTGAGTTGAATGCCCGCCTCAGCGTGTCGCTGCGAACGCGCTTCCCCTGCTTCTTGCCACCGCGGCTCTGCTCACCTCCGGCGAACGGGGTGACGGCCTGGACCGGAACGCGATGCTTCGTCCTGCCCCGCCGGAACTGCACCAGACCCGGTCGGTCCAGCAGACTCGCGGACAGCTGCTCGATGATCTCGAGCCCCTTGGCGTCCCCGAGTTGCGAGAGCAGGCTCATCTGCTCGTCGAGCACCGCCTCGAACCCTCCCTTGAGCATCGCCTCGGCGAGCGCGTCGGGATAGCGCTTCCGCTTCGACCCCGACTGGATGAGTTCGGCAAACGCCCTGTGACCCAGATACGGTCTCAGGCCCTCCCATGCGAAGTCGAACGCGCGCTGTCGTTCCCGCGGACGTTCCTGGGGGATCCGGTGTCGCGCCAGACTGCGCGCAAGGATCGATCCCGGTGACGACAGCAGGTGTTCGGCGAGGGCTGCCGTCTCGGACGGTGAGATGCGGGCAATCTTCCCGAGCGCGGTCCAGTCCTTGGCCTTGGCTCCACTGCTCGCCTTGTTCGCAAGCGATGAGATCCGCTGGAAGGCGGAGGCGGAGATCTGCCGCTCGACCCCGGCGGCCACTATCCAGGTCGGCCGCTTTTCCTTTCCATCGAGCCTGATCCCCTGGCTTCTAAGATACTTCTCCAGCTGACGACGCGCATCTCTGCGAACCGCCGTGAGCGACCTGGCCGATGACTTCGGCGGTTCGATCGCGAGCGGAAGGTTGGACCACGGCATGAACAGGCCGACGAGCGCACCCGTCTCGCTCCCTCCGGGTCGTAGCAGCGGGACCGGCGCCTTCTCCTTCGGCTTGCGCAAGCCGCCTGACAGACCGATCGAAAGAAGCGCGGAGATGGCCGTCGGCGCCCCCCTCCACCGGCTGAACAACAGCGTCTTACCCGGGAGTGGGCGCTTGCCCGACCAAGCACCCTCCAGCTTCCACCAGGGGACCGTCGGCGGCTGCCACGGCAGGGAGAGGTGGTCGGCATCTCCGGCCAGGCTGGCCAGCTCGCGCATCTGCGGATGGGCGAAGCTCCCCTTCCCGGATCCGGCCTCGATCGGCGCGGGCTTCGCGGCCTTGAGGCGATCCCATACCTTGTAGCCGTGCATCGTCTGCGCAGGATAGGGAATCGAGGTCCACATTGCCGGTGCCCAGCCGGCGAAGTCGCTCCCCGAGACTTCGGCGAAATGCTTGAACACCACGAGATCCTGCGCCTGCACCACGACCTGCGGATTCATGCGCTCGAATAGGTCCTCCTTGTGCACGAGTGCGCGCTCGGTGCGGGCCATGAGCGGTCGCAGCAGCGCCTCAAGCCGTTCCTTCGCCGCGAGCACGGCCTCGCGGACGGAGTCGTCCGGCCCCTTCTTTTCGAGCGCGTCGTGGTAAGCCCGCATCGCATCCTCGACCGCCGCCCTGTGGTCAGGGTCGTCGGCAAGGAAGCCGGCCAGGTCGATGAGTGAGCGGTAGTGGTCGACCTGATGAAGTTCGTCGCCATCGAGGCGGCGCAGCGG
>LJPK01001709.1:36589-47781 GCA_001430945.1 Amauroascus niger
TAGCCAGTCGCGGAAGCGCGCCGCGCCCACGTAGCGGGCGAGCAGTACGCGGTCGCGCTTGTCTTCATCGAGACCGGTGACCGGCAGCGTCAGGACCCAGGAACGCTGGATTTTGGCGTACTCCAGGCTGGTGGCGCGGAAGCTGACGAGGGCGGTCTGCTCGCTGATGGTGACCAAGCCGGAGATCAGCTGGACGGTGCGCGTGCCGACGGCGAGCTCGACCCATGTGGTCAGGTCGAGAAACGCCGATACCTCGAAGCGCGCGGACGCAAGCGCCGCATCTGCCCCCGTGCCGACCGAAAGCGTGAGGCCGTCGCTCGCGTAAACGAGGCTCAGCTCGCATTCGAGCAGCAGGGAGATGCGCTCGTCCAAGTCGCGCCGCGCCCGCTCCTGTTCTGCCTGCTCCTCGTCGATCGGCCGTTCCCGGAATTCGAACCCGGTCTGGACGAAGTCGTGAAGCGAGTTGGCAAGTGCGGCGTCCGTCACGTCCAGGATTGCCACCGCCTCTGCGTTCGGCCCCACCAGTCCGCGCTTTGTGAGGTTCGCGCTGCCGAGCATCAGCGCTGTCCGCGCGCCTTTGGTGACAGCGAGCAGTTTGGCGTGCACTCCAGCGGGAGGCTGATCGGTGAACTCAGCCTCCTTGTCCTCGAGCTGCTGGGCGACTGACACGGATGTCTCCGGCTCGGGCGCAGTGCCCGTCCGAAAGGTGATGCCTTCGACTGGCGCGCAGTCGCCTGCGGCCATGTCGGTCGTGAGCAGAGCGACCTTGGCCGAGCCGGCGCGCAGCACCTCGGCCAGGCCGGTCCTGTCGATGAACGGGCTGACCGCGCTCGCCCGCTCGCCGCGTCCGATCAGGGGTGACGCGATGAATTGACGGGTCGCGCCCGGCGATCGCCATAGGATGCTCCGCACGGTGATACCCGGGGGAGCCAACCAGCGCACCGCGCGAAGCTCGTCGAGCTCCTCTGAGCTGAGGTCGGCGTCGGCGAGCAGGTCACGCGCTAGTTCGGCGATGTTCGGAACTGCCCGCGCGGTCTTTTCACGAGAGCTGACGAGCATGAGCCCGGCGTCGAGGTCACGGGAGCCTGTCAGGTTTCGACTACCGATCCAGAAGCGCCACTGAACCGGATCGCCCTCGTATCGCACGAGCGCGACTTTCGGATGCCAGCTGTGCTTCGCCTCGTTGGCCTGAACCGGCACGACCATTGTGTCGAGTAGCGGCAGGATCGAGCGGTGCGCGCGCGGCGCCACGATGCGACCGACCTGATGGAGCACTCTCAATCGGCCTTGGACGCTGTCGAATGCCTTCACCAGTCCTAGCGGAGAGTTCTCGAACTCGGCCTCGCTGTCGCCACCCAAGGTGAGCACGAGTCCAAGCAGCGCGATCAGATCCAGCGAGTAAGTGGCGACGATCGCCCTCGACACCGACTGTCCAGCGTCTGGGCGAAGCGCGCCGAACACAGAGATGCGCTCGGACGGCGCGAAGCTCATGCCTGCCCTCCCACGCGCTTGATCATCTCGCGCACGACCGGCCAACGGTAGTCGAGAGGCTCGGCGATGCCCTTCTTCCAGTCCGACCTGCGTTTCTCATTGAGCAGGTATGCCCGGCCATCCTTCAGGTCGCGCTCCCGGGTCTCAAGCTCTCTCGAGATCGCATCCAGAGGCTGATCAGCTCGCACCCAGTCGATCACGACTTGGACGAAGCGAGAGAGGTTCGCGTCGATCCGGGTCGCCAGGCGCAAAGCATCGATGTCCAGCGCAAGCGCAGCATCGCGGTGCTCGGATATCAGTTGCGGCAGCGCCTCGGCGTGGACCTTGTCCTCGACGCCGAGGTCCTTGTTGCGCTTGGCTTCCACTAGCGCGGCGTAGGCGGCGCGGGCGATGCAGGCGATGGCCGCGGCCTTTTCGGCGAGGGCGAGAAAATCCCGTTCCTCGTTGGTGGCGACCTGCCTGACCTTTGGAGACCACAGCGACTCCGGTGTCGCGCCAGCCTCAGTCAGCCTGCTCAGTAGCGGTCGCGTCCCCGCCTCACCTGCCGTGCGCCACTTCCGGCGCAGGTATTCCGCCTCTTCGGGCCGCAACGTGAAGTCGAGTGGCCCGGTCTTCCTAGACCAGCCAGGGGGCGGTGGTGGAATGTCATCGAAGAGCGCGACCGTGTTTGTCTTTAAGGCATCGCTGTCCTCACGTGCGAGCAGCCGCGGCCACAGTCCCTGGAGCTGGGATTCGGTCGGTGGCCCGGTGATGCCCGCGACCGGATTTGCCATCCGCCAGGACCGCAGAGCGGTCCAGTAGATCGTGCTGGCGCGGACGACCGGGCGCTCCTTGGCCTGATACTTCATCCATCCCGAGATGCCGGAGTTCTGAAGCTCCTGGAGGCTCGCCATCAGGCGCGTCGAGTATCGACGCTCCTTGTCAAAGAGGAGTTCGCGGTCGAACCGCTGACCGGCGGTCTCCTCCAGCAGCTCCTGGTAGGTCCAGGCGACGAAGAAGACGTAGCGAAGCTGTGCGTGCTGCACCGAGGTGCCGGGGAAGAACCGGTCGGCGAACGCGAAGTGGATGGGCGCGAAGCCGAGCTCGTCGCGCGTGCCGTCGGACGAGAGCTTCGAGAGGAAGCGGTGCGCGGCGTCGCGGTCGGCTTCCGACAGCATGAACCAGCCGATCGCGGGACCCGAGTTAGCCACTGATTGGCGCTTTGGGCGACGCGTGCCCATCAGTGGCGGTGTGGCCGATTTGCTGAGAAGGTAGCCTGCGCACCTCTCCCCACGATGTTCTCGAATCCGCAGCCATTCGGTCGCCTCCCAGCCTCCGATTACGCAGACTGATCTCGCTCTGGTCAAGCGCCGGAGGCGCCGCTTCGGCAAGGATTCCTGGCACTTGAGCAGTTTACGCCGCGGTCCTGTCCTGATGTTCGGGTGCGGTGTGGAGCAGGTGTGGCGGTCAGATCAGTGCCGCTTGCTATGGTCCCCCCATCATTGCCATCGATTGAGCAACCCTGCTGATTTCGTGGCTGTTCGTGTTGATCTGGCTGGCATGGGTTTAGTCGTAATCGCAATCGTTTATGAGGCCGATCCGCACGGTAGTTTGGAAAGCAGAGTTGGCTGACGGTTTCGACGACGAGGAGATGACCCCGGAGCTTCGGCTGCGGGGAGCCCGTGACTGGGCGGAATCGGTGCAGGCGCGGTTCGCGGAGCTGTATTCGGGCCTGCTGGCCCGCGAGACGAACGCGGCCCCTCTGCACATCCGCGACGATCACCTGCGCAAGATGCGCGACGCGGTCGAGGGCGCCGGTGGCGACATGATGGGCGAGTTCGACGCGATGCTCACGAGGCCCGCCTCCGCCAAGGTCGGTGAATACGACGAGCCGCGGACGCGCGAGCTGATCCAGCAGATCGTCGACCAGGTGTCGGAGACGATGGCGCTGGCCGGCCTGGAACCGGGCGGCCGTAAGGTCCTCGTCTCGTCGGTGCCGTCGGGTCTCGTCAACGCCTTCTGCTGTGCGAACACCTGGGACGACGAGTATCATCATGTGTTCGTCGATTCCGACCTCCTCATCTTCTGCGCTTCGCTCGCCAAGATCGTGGCCACCTGCTTCACGCGAGGCGTGGTGAAGGACGGCGCGATCGTCTTCGAGGATCGGCGGATCGTCTCGAACGCCAAAGTGCCCGACATCGCGCGACGCATAGAGGACATGTTCGCGGCGATGGTCTTCCTGGGCACCGTCCGCGCGAGCGAGCCGTGGATCCCTGAAGCCGGCGCGTTGACACTCTACATCTCCCTGAACGTCGCGATGGAGCGCTTCGTGATCGCGCACGAGCTCTCTCATCTCATGCTCGGTCACCTTGAGACTGCGTCGGAGACCGTGGGCGTCAGGGACGATGCGTTCGGGGATACCGAGGCGACGATCTTCTCCCATGAGGCGGAGTTCGAGGCGGACGCCGCAGGAGCGGTTCTCGCGACGGAGACCGCGGTGCGCCTCGGATACTCGAACGCCCTGACCAGTGTCGCTCCCTACATCTTTCTCAAGGGCATCGAGGTGGTGGACGCCTGTCAGTCGCTCCATGAGCGTGCGACTGGAGGCATCGATTCCACGCATCCGAGCTCCAAGGATCGGCTGCATTCGATCCGGGCCGTCATGGAGCGACACATGTCGCAGAAGGATCCAGATGGGAACCTTCCGATCGTTCTGCAGCGCATCGATCAGCTATTCTACTGGATCAGGCAGCAGGCGGTGGCTGGCATCGTGAAGCGATCTGCGATCGGCATGACCCCGCGCGAGCGCGAGAACCTGCGCCTGTTTGAACGTGACAATCCGCCCAGCATCCTGGGGCTTCGGGTCGACCCCGGCAGGATCGAGGCGGTCGGTGATGAAATGTCCGACCGGATCAGCCGCTAGGAATATAGTGGTCACGACGCGGCACCGATGTCAGCGCGGCTCGCCAGTCGCGTTCGTCGGCCTCGTCACCGGAGAGTGTATTCCGGATATCGGCGATGATGGGTCTGTTCCGATCATCCATAGGCCATCAGACCACTGAAATTGCCGTTCCAGTATCGCGCGGCACCACGCGTCGAGGGTGACTCGGAAAAGTCCGGCTCCTGCGATCTCCGCCCTCTCGGGATCATGGAGGCTAGCGACAGGCAGGTGCCGCAGACATGGTCCGATGCTTCCTGAAGCCGGGAACCTTCCCCCGAATTCCTCCTTAAGGCGGACCCTTCCCGTGGCTTTCGCGAGCCTATGGTAGGCGTCGCGCGGCAGCAGCCAGACGCACTCCACGTCAGCGTCCCGGTACCTCTGCTGCCGACGCTCGAAGTCGCGAAGGTGCTGGTAGGAGCGCTGTATCTCTATCGCGATGCGCCGACCCGCCCATTGCACAAGGACGTCTGCCTTCCACGGGCGGGCGCCGCCTTCGAAGACTTCCTCGCTGCAGGTAGCGCCGAGGCGCCGCATCCCGTCGACAACCAGCGCCTTCGCTCCGATGTGCCAGACGGTTTCAGGTGCCGTCGCGCACTCGTTCCTGATGTGGGCGAAGAACTGAACGCCGTTGGGACTGGTCTTCGCGACGGCAATCGCGCCGCAGCACTCCATTCGCAGGCCATGCTCCACGGAGCTACCCTTCCAGCTCTCCCAGACGGGACTTGGAATGTTGGAGGCGATGATTGAGTCCCCAGTCCGATCTATCGCTGACACACCCACTTCAATGCCTCTCCTCTGCGTAGCGGCGGTGCCCGTTGAATTTTATCTTACCCTCGTGGGCGCGGCCAGTTGCGGACGCCGGCGAGCGCCTGGTTCGCCTCCATTGTTGTCATCAGCTGCATCCGCCCGCTGAGTGCGAGAGCCTCGCCGGGTATCGCGCAATGTGAACAAACGGCGGCTTTCGAAATTACGCGCCGGGCCGGTGAACGACCGAAACTAGGGCGCTTAGCAGCCGTCTCGGGTCGAGATGAACGAGCGTCCGGTTCTGGGCAGCGCCTGAGGCAATCTGAAGGTCCACTTCTGGGTCTGCTCAGACCTCAGTGCGTTCGGCGAGTTCCAGAGCATCCTCTACGTCTACACCCAAGTACCGCACAGTGCTGTCGATCTTGGCATGGCCAAGGAGGATCTGAACGGCACGAAGATTGCCGGTGGCCTTGTAGATGATCGACGCTTTCGTGCGCCGAAGCGAGTGCGTTCCGTATTCCTGAGGCGGCAGGCCAATGCCGACTACCCACTCGCGGACGAGACGGGCATATTGTCGCGTGCTCATGTGCGCCATGTAGTCGTTGCGGCTCGGAAAGACGAAGTCGTTCAGGGTGCCGCCGCGACGCTCCAGCCATGCACGCATCGTCTTTCGAGCTGTGTCCATCAGTTCGAACTGAACCGGCCGCTTGGTTTTTTGCTGAACGATGATCGCACGGTCGCGGATACGTCCGCTTGACACGACATCCCCAATCCGCGTTTTGACCACATCACAGCCACGCAGCTTACTATCTATGGCGAAGTCGAATAGCGCCCGATCGCGCAAACGCCTTTGCTGATCAAGCCAGAAGCGAATAGCCCAGACCTGCTGCTGTTTCAGCGCGCGTTTCGCACCGATAAGTCGCCCTTCGTTCCAAGGCCGAAGTTCGTGGAACGCTGGATCCATCGACGAGTGACCCATCACTCATCTCCATCACGGCAATTCAAAGACCGAATATAAGAACGTCTGGTAAACGGGCGGTTCAAAAACGTGGTTGATCCTGGAATGTGATCTTTGAGACAGCAATCTGATCGGGCAGGAATTTAGAGTTAGGAGCGTTTCCTAGCTTAAAGCGGCCATTCCGCTGACGCCCAATTGCGGACATTACCGATAATGGGCAGGCTCAGATAAAATAGCCTGACCGTCAGCGCTTAGGGGTTGTATGACTTGCAGCTTTAGCCTTTCCCGCACAGCGATGATCGCCACCATCGTCACGCTGCCAGCCTGCGCTACCACGACTGGCTCTAAGAGGATCGCGTCGGAACACGTCATCGATGGGCCGAAAGGCTATACAGTCAATTGGGGGCTTCCTTTGACTGGAGCCTATTGGGTCCCCAACGAGACTAAGGACGACATCAAAGCGGCATCGGATACTTGCAACGCGCCGGCAAGCGTGTTTGTCTACCACCACATTCCGCGACCGCCTTGGTTCAGCTACTTGGGGTTGCGTTTCCCTGACGGCACGACGGAGCCGCAAAAGTCCTGCGTTGTCTCCCGGATCAAAGCCGTGCCCGCGCTAACGGTTTACCCTAAGAAGCGGCGATCCGCGCGTCACAAGACGACGGAAAACCCTGTGCTGGAGGCACAGCCGTCTACGTCCGCTACCCTCCCATTTGCAGCCGTTTCACCCCACTTTCTCAGTCCCAGAATTCCTCATACGTTCAGGCGAACGAATGCCTGCTTTCGGGACGTGCGTAGTTGCCGCTGAATGACCGCATCTGGGTCAAGCCAGTCTGCGGCGATAAAGCGCAGGCTTACTCTTCGTTCAGGCGCAGGCGATGTATAGGCGATGACGATCGGTCGGCTTAGAACCGGGGCAATCCAATCGAGGGGGCATCATGAAGCTCAGCGCACGCAACCAGATCTCCGGCACGATCGTCTCGATCACGCCTGGCGCCGTCAACGGTTCGATCAAGGTCGACATCGGGGGTCGGAATGTCGTCACCGCCAACATCACCGAAGAAGCAATTGCCGAACTCGGCCTGGCAGAGGGTGAAGCCGTTACGGTCATCATCAAAGCCAGCGACGTGATGATCGGCAAGTAAGATGAAGCTCGGCCCACTCTGGCTCAAGATCCAGATCGCCTGCGGCGATGCACTGGCTATGGGGCCGGGTAAGGCCGACCTGCTCGAGGCGATCATCGAACATGGCTCGATCAGTGCGGCCGGGCGCGCGCTTGGCATGAGTTATCGCCGCGCCTGGCTGCTGGTCGATGAGATGAACCGCTGTTTCGACCCGGTTGTGGTTGAGACGATCAAGGGCGGCGGACGCGAACGGGGCGCGCGGGTTTCGCCGACGGGCCTCGCCGTCCTCAAAGCCTATCGCGACATGGAGCGTGAGGCTTCCGCCATCGTCGACCGCCCAGCCTATGCGCAGCTGCGTCAATATCTGCGCGAAGAGCCGGTAGCCCCCGACTGATCGCCTCAAGAACGGCATATCTCTATATACGACCGAATATACTATCGATATACGACCGGATATAAAGCGGCGACAACGGCCGCTCCAAACGGGGTATCGTCGATGTCGAAGCGGTTCGCAGTTCTTCTGTGTGCAACAGTCATGCCTGCGTTCAGCGCACCCGCCTTGGCGCAAACGACGTCGGACACGACCGCCAGCGACCGGGATCGGGACGATAGCCTGCCCGACGTCATCGTCACCGCGCGACGCCGGACGGAGGATGCACAGCGCGTGCCCGCAGCCCTGTCGGTGGTGGGTGGCGACCTCATCGACCAGGGTTACACCGTCAACACGCAGGGTTTGACGACGCTGATACCGACGCTGAACTACAGCTCGGCCAATCCGCGCAACACCGCCTTCACGATCCGCGGGCTGGGGTCGAGCGTCGTTGCAGTCAGCCAGGCCAATGATGGGCTTGAGCCGGGCGTCGGCTTCTATGTCGATCAGGTCTATCACGCGCGTCCCGCGACCGCCGCGTTCGACTTTGCCGACATCGAGCAGGTTGAGGAACTGCGCGGACCGCAGGGCACGCTGTTCGGCAAGAACACGACCGCTGGTGCACTGAACATCACCACGCGCGCCCCGACCTTCACCCGCGAGGGCTTCGCCGAACTGTCCTATGGCGACTACAACTTCGTTCAGGCCAAGGGCTGGGCATCAGGGCCGATCACCGACACGATCGCCTATCGCATCTCGGGCGTGTCGACGCGGCGTGACGGCGTGCTCGACAATGTCCGCACCGGCCGCGCCGCCAACACGATCGGCACCCAGGCGGTGCGCGGGCAGTTGCTGTTCAAGCCCGACGATGCGATCCAGATGCGCGTCATCGCCGATTTCACCAACTTCCAGGCCTATTGCTGCGGGCAGGTCTATCTGCGCACCGGCACCAGCTTGCGCGCCGCCAACCGCCAGTTCGGTGGGCCGAACGGTCTGGCCGCACAGTTCGGCTACGCTCCCCCCAGCACCAACGTCTACGACCGCAAGACCGACATCGACGGCCCGCTTGGCGTCGACACCAACGAGGGCGGCGTGAGCGCGATCACCGACTGGAACCTGGGGCCGGTCACGCTGACGTCGGTCAGCGCGTGGCGCTTCTGGAACTGGGATGCCGAGAACGACCGCGATTATACCGGATTGCCCGTCCAGCTTTCGCAACACATCCCGTCGCGGCAGGACCAGTATAGCCAGGAACTGCGCCTTGCCTCGAACGGCACCGGACCGCTGTCCTATGTCGTCGGCCTCTATGGCTTCCGCCAGCGCCTCACCGGGCGACCGATCAGCATCTACGGTCCGGCAGCTGCCCGCTATCTGATCGGCACAACTGTCATCACCGGCACCGCGCCGAACCAGGTGACGACGCCGGTGCCGTCCAACCTGCTCGACGGTTACGGGCAGGACGGGCGTACCGACTTCCGCAGCCTCAGCTATGCCGCGTTCGGCGAGGTCAACTACCGGTTCGTGGACCGCCTGACCGCGACGGTTGGCCTACGCTACACGCAGGAGGAGAAGGACGGCTATTACACCACCACCGTCTCGGGTGGACCTTTGACGACCAACACTGCGCTCATCAACGCCCGCCTCGGCGTGTTGCGTCCGCAAAGCTACGAGGCACATGACAGCGACGGCAGCCTCTCAGGGCGTGGCAACCTGGCGTGGCAGGTGACCGACACGACGATGGCCTATGCAAGCTATGCGGGCGGCTTCAAATCGGGCGGGATCAACATGTCGGGTTTGCCGCTCGACAGCAACAACCGGCCGGTGCTGGCGACGGCCGTCGTGCGGCCCGAGCGCAACGAGACCTACGAGATCGGCCTGAAGAACACGTTGTTCGACAACCGGCTGATCTTCAACATCGACGGCTTCTACACCAAGGTCCGCGACTTCCAGGCGACCGTCGTCGAGAACTCGCTCACCCAGACGGTGCAGTTGCGCGGCTACCTGTCCAACATTCCTGAGGTGACGGTGAAGGGTATCGAGGCGGACGTGACCGCGCTGATCCTGCCCGGGCTGAGCGCCCGCACCAGCTTCGCCTATTCGGACGGCGAATACACTAACTATCCCGCCGGCCCTTGCCCGCTGGAGGTGCAGACCGCTGCCACGACACGGTGCAGCCTGACCGGCCGTCGCCTCGCTTCGTTGCCGCGCTTCGCGATCACCGCAGGGCTGGATTATCAGCGGCCCGTGGGTGACGGGCAGGTCTTCGTCCATGTCGACACCGCTTCACGTAGCGGCTTTAACGGCGACCCCAGCCTGTCGCGCTTCACCTACATTCGCGGCTATAATCTCACGAACGCCAACATCGGCTATCGCTTCGCGGACGGGCTGGAGCTGATCGTCTGGGCACGCAACCTGCTCGACGCTGATTACATCCAGAACCTGACGATCCAAGCGGGCAATTCGGGCCTGATCGTCGGGACGCCGAGCGATCCGCGCACGATCGGCGGGACGATCCGCTTCCGCCTGTGACCCTTCCCAAGTAGATGAACGAACAGCGGATTTTGGGAAGCGGGGTCGGGGCGCGAGCGTCTGAGTGTGGGTCTTTCACACCTGAACTCTTGAAGCGCTTGATTATTGGATACTCGCTTCGCCGTCCGCCGCAATGTTTACGGTAAAGCTGACGAGAGGCTTTGTTGCGTGAGATTTGCCAGCCCCGCTCACATCGTGTGGAGGATGACGATGCGCTGCTATGAAGGTAGAAGACCCGCCTCGCGGTAGGCATCGACGAGATTGTCGAACAGGCCGATATCGGATCGGCTCCGCGCGATTAGTTGCGCCCCCGCGATCGACGCGACAATCGCCCGCGCTCGTGGCTCAGCCGCGTCCTCCGTATCGACTATCCCCGCCGCTACCAGCATTCGCGCGAGCCAAGCGACGTTGACGTCGGTGAACATCCGGACCTCCTGCATAACGGCTGTCGGCAGGTCGTCATGCTCGGCCGCCAT
Organism: Amauroascus niger; assembly: GCA_001430945.1. Classification (NCBI taxonomy): domain Eukaryota; kingdom Fungi; phylum Ascomycota; class Eurotiomycetes; order Onygenales; family Onygenaceae; genus Amauroascus; species Amauroascus niger. Next base: position 47,202 of record LJPK01001709.1, read on the forward strand.
GAAGCTACCCAGGCATAGACGGTTCTCATTCTCGAGCGACCGGCGGAACACCTCGGGGTAGCGGCGCAGTGCCATCATTGGGTCCTCCTCCTCGGCACTGATGGCTTCAAGGTTGGCCGCCGCGTCTTCCCAATACTGCCTCGCGACGGCAGCGCCCAAGTCCGCCTTGCTGGCGAAGTGATGATAGATGCTCGCCGGCTTGATGCCGACACGATCAGCGAGCGCCCGGAAGTTCATGCCGTTGTAGCCATGCGCCTGCGCGATCCGCCGGGCTTCGGTCAGGATCACGTCCTTTGCGCTTGTCGCCATAGTCACCTCCGTTACACATCCTAACGACCGTTAGTTAGTCGTTGACGGAACCAAATGGAAGACCTAGGCGTCATAACCCTAACGAACGTTAGGTAGGAGGCTTGTATGAACAATGACTTTATCTTTTCCGACGCAACCGGGCTTGCTGATCTGATCCGCACCAAAGCCGTTTCGCCGGTAGAAGTGGTGCAGCAGCACCTCGACCGCATCGAAGCCGTGAACCCGTTGATCAACGCGATCGTCACCGTCGCCGACGGCGCGATCGCGGCGG